>JASDQU010737760.1:58549-92750 GCA_032191745.1 Picea mariana | reverse complement strand
AAGACCACTTATTAGGGCACAATTTCAACCACCAAGGTGAAGTAGGGAAAAAGGCATAATGTCCATGCACATATCATGAAATCTAGAGCAATCTAAAATACAACATAATCAAATTGCTTAGGTATTGAAATGATTCTCACCATAATACTGACTTGTACCTCATGGATCAAGGCCCACTGCCTTCTGGAAGCCAACTAGTGTGGTGAATGCCATCTATAAACCTGTGACCATCTGTGGTGGTGAGTGGGTTTTCCATCTGTGTAAAGGGGTACTTCCGGTCATGTAATCTCTCGACCCTCCATATCTGCAGCCTGAGGGCCTCTAGACATCATCTCCTTAGTTATCCACAAAATGGGGATAACACTGGAAAAATCACAAATTGGTCAAGCTACATGGCTAGTGCTTGCATGTGCCATGTTTGGTGCTATGTTGTTGTTTACTTCAACTCCTAATAGTGGATCCGGATCCAAACCAATCCCCCCCAACTCCAAGTCATCAATATCAAAATCAGGATCAAACTCTGTTGGGTGAGACTCCTCCACCCATTCTGAGGTTGGATCAATATCATCCAACATAACGGGATCTCTATCAAGATTGTTTTTCAGCAACTGGTTGCACCTTAATTGAAGGTTGTATTGCATAGATCATTTAATCGTTTCTAATCCAAACAGTTTCTCTTCTTCGTGTGGATCCAATCAAAGATAGACCAATTGTACTCACACTTGGAAGCACTGTAAGTTTGGCTCAAGACTTGAACTACAGAATTTTGCAATTGAGCACACTAACAACCAAATGACTCCCACCAATGTGTTGCAAAGACAAATTTAGTTAATTAATGATTAGATTGTGACTTTGACTAAAAAATCAAGTATTTAAAGTTTAAACAACTAATCTTAAAAACAACTTTGGAATTTCTKACTTGGTCGGTCCACGTCTCTTGCAATCTTTGTTAGGTTTTTTCCAAAGGTACATGTGGGTCTAGTGAAAGCACTAATCTATTGATGTACTTCCATTTTCTCTACCTCATCAAATACCATGCGCTCCAAGCACTCGTACAATCCATCTTTGACCTCCCTAGTTTGATCTCATCCTAACTGAGCTTTGTAATGATACATTGGGTTTATGAAATACCCCGTTGTATGTATAGGGCGATGGAGTTGATTGTTTCATTTGTTACTAATGATCTCCCAAATAGGCCCATACTTAGCTATCTTATCTTTGTAGGTTGTATTTATCTGCTCATTTTCTTGATCCATAGCCTCATAAATGTAACCAATGGTCAATTTTTCTCCATCCACCAACCATGACACCTTAACAAGGGGCATGGCAATTTTCACAATCTCTATTTCTTTTTCTCCAAAAGTGTAATTAAATTTATTTTTTTGGTGTATTTTCCATCTGGTTTTCAAGCCCATCAAGATTCATTTCATTCATCACTTGAAAACATTTTTTTCAAGCTCTGTGCTTGGGAAATGAGAGATTGCAACATGAGGAAGTGAGTTGCAAATCTTGTGATGGAAGGGCTATGTTACAACAACTCGGTTTATGTAGTTTATAGACATAATTCTTTGTAATATATATATTGATTGATAATTGATAAAATATGATGATATAATGAGCCTACTGATGGTCTAGTTATAGCATTGACTGGTCACAAGGTGAAGATGTATGCGCCCCTTTATCTTTCATTAATTTTAATTAGATTGTTATTATTATGTTATTATATTTACGTTATTATATTTATTGTTATGTTTATAACATTTCCATCTCCTTAAAATTTGCTTTGTCCTCAAAGCAAGGGTAGTGATGGGTATTGTCAGCAAAAATGTTCTGATTCCCACGATGAATATTCTTTTGGAAGGTTTTTCCATTTGATGAGATATTATTTAATGGTTATGGAATGTAACACATTTTCCTTAGTGGCAGGAATACCTTCTAGTTATAGAATAATTCTTCCTTCGTCATCGAATTCAGGGATTTATTTTTGAACTAGTTGGGCTTGTTCCAACACCTTGTTGAGACATGATACGTGGAATATGTTATGGATGCGACAATTCAGTTTGGTATTTCCAATCCATAATCTACTTCGCTAATATTTTTGTTAGTTTGGAAAGGTCCATAGAATTCAGAAGCCAACTTATTCTTTCCTTGTTTCTTAATGGATAATTGTTTGTAACGTTGGATTTTTACAAACACCTAATCACCTTCTTCAAACTCTCTTTCTGGTGTGTGTTGGTTTTCTAGTTGTTTCATTCGATTACGAGTTGTTGCTAGGTTTTCTTTTAATATTTTGATGATTTTATGTTCTTCCTCTAGTTGATTCTTTATTGCTTGGACCTTAGTGTCAATCAATGCAAACTCTTTCCATTTGGGTGGTTCATAACCATATAAGGTTTGGAAATGGGTCATTTTAGCAGAAGTGTAATATGTGGGATTATACCACCATTAGGCTAAATGTAACCATTGGAGCCACTTATTCTGCTTATCTATCACAAAGTAGTGAAGGTTAGTTTCTAAGCATTTATTTACAATTTCTGACTGACCATCTATTTGTGGATGGTAAGTTGAGCTCATATTAAGGGATATTCCTATTTGTTTGCAAAAATATCTCTAAAAATTTATTTTAAATTTTCTATCCCTATCGCTAACATTAACGTTCGGAAAACCATGCAATTTATAAATGTTTTTGCAAAAGATATGTACAATTTGTTTTGTTGAGTCATTTTTCCTTACTTCCATGAAATGTGCATATTTGGTTAATTTGTTAACCACGAAAAAAATCTTATCCTTCCCATCAGACATGGGAATCCATATAATTAAATCCATCGAGATCTATTCCCATTTTTGGTTAGGAATGTGTAGAGGATGAAGTAACCCTAGAGTCATAACATTTTCATTTTTATTTCTTTGACATGTGTTACATTCAACAATAATTTTTTGAATATCCTTATTCATCCCCTTCCAATAAAATGATTATCGTGCACTATAATAAGTTTTGAAAAATCCTACATGTCCTGTTGTTGGGGAGCTATGTAAATCTTATAAAACTTTCATTTAAAATTTTGAAGATGGAATTAGATAGATTCTGTCCTTATACCATAAGATGTCATTTTTCCATTCAAATTTTGGGTTTTGGTCTAAATTGTTGATTATTGAATTAGATTCAGTATCTTTGGCATATTCAACTCATATTTCATCTAACCAATCAGGAATCACCACCATTGTTTCATATTCTCTTACTTCATCATCCTTTCATGATAGTGCATGAACAACTACATTGTCAAAGTATGCATATTTTCAYAGTTCCTCATAATGTTGTTTGTAATTATGGAAGTAAATTGTGTAGGGACTTTTTGAAATGTCCAACATTTCGAGTGGACACTCCACCCATCATAAGGGACTACTGAAGAAATAAGTATGACAAGAGTGTTGGGGTAGGGGGTATATAAAGGTGAAGATAATATGACTGTTAGAGAAAAGTATAGACATAGTCGTTATAAATTTGACATAACAGACATATTATATTCACTTTTATATACCCCATCACTCTTTTCATACTTATTGCTTCAACAGTCCTTGATGATGGGTGGAGTCTCCACTCGAAATGTTGGACATTTCAAAAACCTCATACACAGTTTACTTCTAGAATTATAAACAAAACTACATTGTCCTTCCCCTTTTTGTGTAATATTTCCATATCAAAGGTGGAGAGTTTTTCCATCAATTTTTGTTGTTCGATGGACAATGTTTTTTGTTGTAGTAGGTATTGAAGATTATTGTGATCTGTATGTATCAATGATTTACTTCCTAAGAGATATTGTCACCACTTAGCTAACACATGTATAATGGAGAGAATTTCCTTATTATATGTAGACTGTAGGCCTTCTCTTTTGTTTAGCTTTCGGCTTTCAAAAGCTATTGAATGGCCATTTTGCATTAACATTGCTCCTATTCCAAAACTTGAAGAATCACACTCTACTACAAAGGGTTTTGTAAAATCCGGGGTTGTTAACATAGGTGCAGATGATATAACCKTTTTCAATCTCAAAGCATTCTTCTTCCTTGTCATTCCATTGGAGGGAGTTTTTCTTTAATAGGTTTGAGAGTGGTGTTTTCAAATGAGCATAGTTTTTGATAAATCTTCGGTAATAACCTGTTAATCCTATGAATCTCCTTRGTTTTGATATGTTATTTGGTTTTGGCCATTCCGTAATTTATTTGATTTTACTGGGGTCCACCTTGACTCCTTCCTTGGATATGACATGGCCAAGGTATTCTACTTCTTCTTTGCCAAACGTACATTTAATGTTTTTGCATAAAATTGATTTTTTTTCTAGTAGAGAAAGTACATGCTCCAAATCATTAATATGCTCCTTCCATGTCTTACTGTAAATAAGAATATCATCAAAAAGACTAGTACGAACTTCCTTAATTAGAGTTGAAAGAGTTGATTCATAGTTGCTTGGAAAGTAGTAGGGGCATTGGTTAACTCGAATGGCATCACCTTGAACTCATAGTGACCTTCATGAATTCGAAAAGGGATTTTTTCCACATGCTCTAACTTTACTCGTGTTAGTACATAGGATGTGTAGGGGTCAAAATTTTTTAAGTTCCTTGGTTTGAGTCATAGGGTCTTTTAATTTTTAGGTTTTGAGTCATATCTTATGTCAATAAATCATGTTTGATTCTTCCATGAGAAAATAAATTTGACCTTAGTCCATGTAAAAGTCTTGGTGTCATGATAGTGTTCATCATTATGAAATAAATAGGGGTCAGCATTGGTCACACTCTTGGTCTTAAACTTATCATTATCATGTGTCTTATCTCAAAGGGATGTACAAAAGGTTCCTTATGTCATTTTCAACCGTTTGAGGGTCAAATCAAGTGTCAATTCTACTTGCTGCAAACTCACTTGAAAGTTCGCAGCGTATCAAGAATGTACCTCATGCACTAATCACACATCATTATACCTTCAAAACGTGTCAAGAGACATCTCATTGTTTTCACTGCCTTTAATGCATCACGTTCTTCAGGTTGGTTTCAAGAAACATGTCTATCAATTTTAATGAAGCACATTACCTTTGGTTTGAAATATGGTGTTGTGAACTGGTTGTAGCAGATGAAAGAGGATTGAATGCTTCCAAAAAATTCTTAGTCTAGTTCGTGGGACACCAACTGAAGTTTTAGATATACCAGGTACCTCTTTTGTGATTGTGCATTGTCTGAAGGTTGATTGTACTGGATACAGTTGTTGTCATTTTTCTGCGCTACAAAATATTTGCACTAATTGAAGCCTACAATATTGGTATCCTAAACCCTAATAATCTTCAATTTTGTTAAGTTATACCAAAAAGATCAATTGCAACTACTTCTTGCAGCAGTAACCTTATCCACTATATTTTTGATGATGATACAAACTATGCACTGCGAAACCTCTGTTTTCTGATTAGACCAAATCCTCCTTGATTGTGCTTCACTTAGCTCTGAGATTTTAACTTTTCAAAGTCATTTTCCCTTTCAGAAGTGTGAAGTCTTGCAAACCCATCATAAAACCTAGTCCAAATTGCACATTGTGAAATTGCGTTGCAAACTCCACCGTGCACTATGAACCCTTTGTTTTACAAAGAGTTGCTACAATTTTTTCTTGACTGCTTCCTCATTCAATTTTGGATTATGTTATTTTCTTCTCACCTCCTACTTGCAACATGTTCATCCTCACACTGTTGTTGTGCATGAATATTTTATTCAAGTAAACCCTAAGTTGTGCCATTTCTATTAAAAATCCTAATTTTCTTGTTTTTATCATATATCTAATAACAAACTATTATAAGAGCGTAAATGAGGTTTTCAAAATAGTCATCATGAACAATCAACAAGGTAAGAAGGTTCACAAAGGGGGAGATATTGTCAAGGTTGAGCCACATGACATGCAACTTATCAATTCTGAACCATTTTTCAAGGAAGCATTCTAGAGGGTGGGTTGCTTGAATTTTTGTGAGAAAATGCAAAGAGGACATCATGAGGTAGCGAAATAGTTTGCGCTCAATTTTAGTGGGACAAAGACTAAGGTGGGGGCACTAGAGTTTGAATTCTATAAGAAATCTATTTCTATAGCCACGGAGATACCTGATTGTGGTGAAAAGTGGTTTAAAGCCATGTCTTTTAATTCTTCTTTCTCCAAGGAATTCCTAAAATCTGAATATCAAGGAGACAACCTATCCAAGGGAGTGCCAAGAAGTCACATGCTAGAGTATTTTGACAAAATGGTCAGAGTTATTCAGAGGTACTTCACTTGTGAATGAAGGTTTAATATGTTTTATCAATACCATATGAGATTGCTACTACACTTTACTCAGAAATAGTCCATGAACCTTCCCTTTTATCTTTTCAGGAGTATTGGCAAGATGTTAGATAGGGTCAAAGCTAAATCTAAGCAAGTGGATACCATTTTTTTTCACTCTGGTTTAATCAAGATGCTAGTATTGGAAGGGTTGAAGAAGACCAATACTATATGGGAGGTTTTTCTAGTTGCATCAGGTTTTCAGCCAAATGGTACTCACACACCACAGTCCAAAAGAAAAACGCCTACTCCTGCTGAGAAAAATCTGCACTCAGAACCAAGAAAAAAGAGGAATATGACCCTAAGTGATAAGTCCATTCATATTACTGATAAAACAGTTGAAGGTGGTACCTCACAACCTCATGATAGAGAAGTTTCTCCTATAGTGGAACCTTCACCTATGGAGATATCATTAAGTAAAAGAACGAGTTTGAAGGGTAAAAAACTTGTCTTTTCCCCACCTATTGTTGCAGAAGTAGTCAAGCCTAGAATACCTTTCACTAGATCAAAAACTAAGCAGCATATTCCTGTGGAAGAGGGTACAATAGAAGCCTCAACTCAACAAATGATAAAGCTCAACCTTCCAAGAAACCAATAGAGATTATTGATATCAACACTCTTCCTCATGAAAGTAATCCTACTTTCAAAAAACTCATGAGGAAACTTAAGGATACTATTGAGCCCGAGATATGATCATCTTCATAACGTTATTATACACTTTTTGCCATATTTATATATGCGTTTTTATCTTTCAAAGGAGCTTTTTGAAGAATTTTATGGTAAAATGATACAATCGGCATGAGGTATGTATAATTCATGTTTTGTGATTCAATCAAGTTTGATTTATCATATTTTATGGTTTCCAAGAGTTAATTCATGTTTTCTTGCTGTTACAGGGAAAAACGCACCATGTTTCTTGGTTCGACACTCATTTCGGCACTTGATCCGACACTCGTTCCGGCACCCAGTATTGCACAAAAACGCAAGGCAAGTTGGCGGTTATGGTATTGGCGGTCAGTGGTGGACAAATCAAGCACATGGGTTTTGTTTTTCATCGCCCCCTCTAGATACTAAGCTCAAGACAACTTGATTTCAGTTGTCCAAAGGTTCCTCCGTTTTGTTATTTATGGAGGCATTTAATGTAATTTGCCGAATTTAGAGGTGGTTCGACCCTCTTGTGGTCGACCACCTGGGTTGTAAGCTTATAAATACCAATAGTATGCTCATTAGATTGTTAACCAAGTAGCATAAGCATTAGAATTTCCAGAAAAACGATTTTTCTCTGTTTCTAGTTTTACATTGTCAGAATAGTGCCAAAACTGTGTTTTTGGATTTTTATGGTGAATTTGGCCGGCTGAGGTCATGGTGTGCTTTTAGAGAGTGACCACAAATTGCTGGGGGGGGGCACCAACAGTCTGGTAACTCTCTTCATGTTTATTTATGCATTTCTCAATTTAATTGCTCTCTTTTCATTTTCTGTACATTCATGTTTTTATTATGCTAACTAGTTTGTTGCAACTTAATTGTTTTAATTGTTTTGCAGGTTAGATGTTGATACAGATTAGCATGTGTTGATTTTATAGATTAGAAAAGGCTTGCAAGTCTCTAAGTCTCTTTACTAATTCTATGTGGAATTAAAAAGCTTCTCTCTCTCTTTACTAACCCTCATGTGCATTTAGACGTTAAATTATGCTTTCTTTTATAATTTTATAAATAAGTTTAAAATAGAATTTTAATTAGAGAGAACAAAGTTTTAATTTGGGTTTTATTTGACAGGGATCTTTGATGGATAGATAGAATTAGTTCTAGTTTCTATTCATAGCTTGCTTACTTCAGTTCATATAGATTTCATTTAATTAGTTGTTGGTTAAATTAGATCGTCAATTTACTTTTTAATATCATGCTTTAAATTTCTGTTTTTAATTATTTCTTTATCTTAGTTTGAATGGTTAGAATAGACAGTGTGTAGTTTCCTTTCACGCAATTTCCTTTAATAGAATTAAAATGCAATTACATTTCTTAGTTAATGGTTGAATCTAGTTTTTCTTTCATAGTATAGATATAGAATGATGATCTCGTTATGTTATTGATGGTTTATACATGATGCAGGGTATTTAAACATTGTTCTTGTCATGGCTAAATTCTAGTTGGATTGTTTGATACATACCTTTCATTTTGTCATTGAGATTAGTGTTGAGTTTATACCGTTAGAATTTTCCTTTGTTGTCAAATGTCATCGAGATATCATCCGTCACCACCAAAGGCATTCCCACAACTACCATCATTACATTTGAGTGTTTCATAGATTAAAGAGAGTTTCTTGCTTTCGTAGATTAGAAGAGATAGTTTCTTGTTTTCATAGGTTTAGTTGATAGTCTTTCTTTCTTTCAATAGAATAGATTTTCTTTCATGCATTGCATTGAGCATTTAAATTTCCTTTCATGCAAGAGAAATAGTTTTTCATTAGGCATTTAGTTCACTTGCCTCTTAGGCTAGGTAGTTGTTCGATGAGAAGTCTTTGCCTACTTGTCTTTTGCTTTATGCTTTTGCTTGCTTGTCTATTTGCTTTAATAGGTTAGTTAGGTGCTTTTGCTTGCTTGTCTATTTGCTTTAATAGGTTAGTTAGGTGTTTTTGCTTACTTGTCTATTTGCTTTAATAGGTTAGATAGGTGCTTTTGCTTACTTGCTTATTTATTTTCTTTCATAGGGTAGTTTCTCATTGAATGTAGGTTGGCAAGTTAAAGGTAGTTTGCTTTTATCATTTGCTTAGTATGCTTAGTAGTTTACCTTTTCTTATTGTCATGAACTAGTTTTCTTTGAATAGGGTTTTTACTTGCTTTCTTAGGAACTATCCATCAGTCCTTGGCCCAAAAGTACTTAGGTTACGTAGTTTCAATTTGTTTAGTAGGCTTTGTTCATTAGATAGGTTTGCTTGAGTATATTATCCCTAGATAGCTGCTTTCCTTAGTTAGTCTACACTCCTACCAACCTTTTTACCTTTTCCATATTTTTTTCTACAACTCTAAGTTTACTTACCCAGGGTTGACAATTTAATTGAGGGTAGTTTAGTGTCTTTTTTAGTACATATAAAACACCTAACATTTTGGCGCCATTGTCGGGAAGTTGTCTTAAGGTAAGAAGTAATTAGGAATTAGATCATCCTTAGACATTAGCATTAGTTTGGTGGCGGGGGAACTTTAAGACGAAAGGTAAGAACCTGCGCATCTGCTATAGCAGGTTCCCCCAAACCCAATAGTAGTTTTTCTTTTTGTTTGCTTTCATGAATAGACATAGGAATCAAATGGTAGCTTTTTCTTTTTGTTTTTTCTTTCTTTCATGAATAGGCCTAGAGACCCATAAGGTAGATACATTAAATCAAAATCAAACCTTTCAACCAAGGTTCCTTCCAATCTTTTTGGGGGAAGGAACGTTCCACTTATAAAATCCACAGACCGATACCAAAAAACAGGAGCTAGCTCAACCCAAAGAGATAAAATAGTCTCTGAAGGGACTAACACAGGGAGCACTATAGAACAAGAAATTGAAGCATCAATCATACTAGGATAGGAGGCAAGACCACTCGAGTCTTCCACAGAACCAAACAATACAACCTTTGCTTTTACACCACCACCAAGGGACTCTAATTTTAAGGATATCATAGACCCTGAACAGGTGAATCTTTTGTTTGGTAGCTCAGCCAATGTAATTATCTCTCAAATTGACATAGAAAATTTGGCACCTATAATCTCAACCAGCTCGAGTAGAGTCCTAGACATCCAATCAGTAGGAAGTTTTCATCAAAGAGAAACTTTGTTCTCTTCAAAGATAAAACCACTTAGGTGCTCTGTTTTTGGAAACCAAGCCAATATGGGTGATCAGGAGGACCATAACAATGTAAGACACGGGGAGGAAGAAGAAACTGGAAACCAAATCGAAACTACCTTCAGATTTTCGATTTTAGACACCACTCCAAATGTCAACATGAAGAATATTCCTTCCTATTTAAATTTGACATCTTGTGTAGGAGCTACAACTATGTACAAGATGCCTAGAAATTAAAACTCTTTCCTGCCACCCTCAAAGACTCTGCATTAAGATGGTTCATGGGATTGGGAGAATCCATCATTAGGTCATGGGAATCCATGAAAGACATATTTATTAAGAAGTACCAAGACTACTGCAAGACCAAAGAGTCTCGTAATGACATCTTTAAATTCCAACAGTTAGAAGACGAGACCCTTGAAGACTATATGGAAAGATTTGGTTATATCTCCCAGAAGTCAAAATACCATGACCTCCCAGAGGATGCGGTTAGGGCTCTTTTCATTAAGGGAATTTCAGAGGAATATTTAGAGATGCATAACCTGATGGCATCTGGTGATATTTCTCATAAACCATTTGATGAAATATGTGAAATGTGTAAAAACTACTCAAGAAGTAGAGCCAAAACATGAAATAATGTTTGGGACCCTTACAATAGAAGCTTAAAACCACTTAGTTCAGGTGGTATTACGAGATCAAAGATCGGGAGCCTTTTAGAAAACTTCAAGACAAACATCCTAAGCACAATAGGTTCCTAGTTGGATACCCTTAAACTCAAAAAAAAATAGGAGGAGCAAAATGCAGCAATGAGCATATATTGCCCAAGATGCAGTAGGAAGCATTCCTCAAGGGAGTGCCCATTAGATAACATTTCAGTTTGTAGCTTCTGTACAGAAGACCATGTGACTGAAAAATGTCCATCATTGCCCGATTTAATAGCTATCTATAGGAGTGGAGATCCCGGGGAGTCTTCTTATGCCCTGAGGAGGCCATGGCAGCCTAGGAATCAACCCACATACCCGAATCTACAGTCTCAAGTTCCACCCTATTATCAACAACAACAGTGGAACTCACCAGGTTGGTAAAAATGGTCTACTCAGTACCAACATCCTTGGATTCAAGGATGGAGGGGAGGACACAACCAAGGAAATACTCAAGCTCTACCTATCCCTATGTACAACCATCCTTATCTTCAGTTCTCATCAAACACTCCGCAGCTTCTGCCAGGTTTTGTTCCACCAAATTTACCTCCTATCCCACAACAACAACCGCTCCAATTTCAAAATGCAAGCTCCTCGAGACCAACACTATTACCGACACAGCCAGTGACGAATCCCAATAATAAGCCCCCTCAACCTCTTAACAATGTTGAGATGCATGCCTTCTTGACATATGTCATTACTCCTATTCCATTACAGGAAATGCAACTAAGATTGGGAAAAGTTATAGATAGGCAGAGACCTTCAGTAGTAATCCAGGAATAAGAAGAAGAAGAAACCACCCAACAACCCACGGGTGACACTAGGTGGGAAGATGCTATTATCCCAAAGAATCAAGAACCCAAACTTCCCCAAAATGAACCTTCACAAATTACGAAGGTCCCTCCTTATCCAGACCGACTGGTAATCGAGAAACCTACCACCTGACCGAAATTTGACATTTTGAATGAATTGAAAAATATTTGTGTCAAGATTCCTCTGCTTCAAGCCATTAAATTCATTCCAATCTATAGTAAGGTAGTCAAATAATTGTGTATCAAGAAGCTAGGTAGGAAGCAAAAGGACCCTCCTATAGTGCATTTGGTAGGAGGATTCTTTGAGTACATATCAGAGCAGCCAAAGCTAGCAAAGTATGGGAATCCAGGAAACCCCATAGTAACTATAACCATTAAGGAGGTCTCCACCGAAAACACTCTCATAGACCTAGGGGCAGCTATCATTGTAATGACTGCCACTACCTTGGAACGATTACAGTTACAACCTCTTCTTCGGCCTACCCCAACCATTTTGGAATTAGCAGATAATACTAGGGTTACACCTGAAGGGATTTTAGATGATGTCATGGTTACTTTAGCCTCATGGGAGTACCCTGTAGATTTTCTTGTTATTCATTCAAAGGATCCTGCCCGAGACCATCTTGTTATTTTGGGAAGACCTTGGCTAGCCACAGCCAATGCATTTATTGGCTATAGAGAAGGAGAAATGACCATCTCAAATGGTCTCTCTATCTAAAAGCTCACCATTTATCCTCCAACTCAACCTATTATGGAGAATCTATGGTGGCTTGAATGTCTATACGAGAATGAAGACTGGGAAGAACCCGTATTGCCTAGTGACCATGCACGGGCACTTCAGGAGCATACACCATAAAATGTGCTAAACCAATTCATTTATGCTATTACATGTGTGGATTTTCCACAGTCTTTTCCCCAAATTGAGTACATGTTTGGGGAAGAATTTCAAGAACACTTAGATCCATGCATTTTTTCATTGACATCTTTTATTTTCGAAATAGATGAGTCTGCCATGTCTTCTACTATGCCCTATGATATTAGTCCATGGAAATTTTTACATATAAACTCCGGGCTAGATACAGACCAACATAAACAGTTAGTAGATATCCTTAAAGAATAATCAGGAGCATTTTCCTGAGAATACATTGACATGAAGGGTATACATCCTGACACATGCATCCATCATATATACACCTAGGGGGAAGTAACACCTGTTAGGAAACCCTAGAGAAGGATGAACCCAGCGCTCAAAGACATAGTCAAGGAGGAAATCCAAAAGTTGTTAAATGTCGGATTTATCTATCCCATCTCCGATAGTAAGTGGGTATCCCCTCTAGTAGTGGTTCCAAAGAAAGTGACCGAGAAATGGAGAATTTGTGTTGATTTCCAGGAACTCAATAAGGCCACTCTGAAAGACTACTTTCCTCTTCCTTTCATTGACCAAGTTCTAGATACGTTGTCCGGAAAGAAGTATTTCTCTTTATAGATGGGTACAACGGGTACAACCAGATTCTTATAGCACCCGAGGACCAGGGCAAGACTACCTTTACTTGTGCTTGGGGCACCTATGCCTATAGGGTCTTACCATTTGGACTGTGTAACGCTCCTGCCACATTTCAATAAGCAGTCTTAGGGATATTTTCCGATCTTATTCATGATTGTGTGGAGGTCTACATGGATGACTTCACAGTTTATGGAAACACTTACTAGGAAGCCTTAGACAACTTACAAAAAGTCCTCATCAGATGCCAGGAAATGAAACTATCTCTAAGTCATGAAAAATGAAAAATGTTGCTAATTGAAGGAGTGGTTCTAGGACATCATGTTTCATCTGAAGGAATAAAAGTCGATCCTGCAAAGATTGAGGTCATTATTAGACTCCCACCCCCCAAGACTCAGAAAGAGGTGAGAAGCTTTCTTGGACATGTCGAATATTACCGACGGTTTATTGAAAATTTTACAAAGATTGCTGTACCTATGTTTGGATTATTGATAAAAGATGTTGATTTTGTTTGGACTAAGCATTGTCAAACTGCCTTTGAAACCCTGAAAGCTAAGCTGTCTGTGGCACCAATTCTTAGAGGGCCCAATTGGAATCTCCCATTTCATATGTCCACTGATGCCTCCGACACCGCAATAGGAGGGGTATTAGGGCAGAAAGAAGACCAACAGTCCTATGCCATTTATTTTATAAGCAAGAACTTGTCCCCTGCCGAGTTGAACTACATAGTCACCGAGAAAGAGTTCTTGGTAGTTGTTCATGCTATTAACAAGTTTCGTCATTACATTACAGGTTATGAAGTATTTGTATACACCGATCATTCTGCCATTAGGTTTCTCATGAACAAACCTATAACTAATGGCCGAGTGACTAGGTGGCTCTTGTTATTGTAAGAATTTAATATCACTATGCTAGACCGAACTGGAAAGGATAATGTAGTAGTTGACTTTCTTTCCCGCATAAAGAATGAGGATGATGACATTCCTGTAGATGATAGTTTCCTAGATGAGAATCTCTTTTCCCTTTCTGTCAATACCCCATGGTTTGCGGATATGGAAAACTATTTGGCTACTAGGAAGTTACCATCTCATTTGTCACCTCATGAAAAGCGAAAAATTATTACATAGAGTGCTAATTAATCTTGGGTTGGTCATGATCTTTTTTGCACAGGTCCTAATTTGATTATTTGTAGATGTGTCCGAGAGGACGAGGTCCCTGAAATACTACAAAGTTGTCATGATGGACCATGTGGTGGCCATTTCTCTGACAAACACACAACACATAAGGTATTACATTCAGGTTACTATTGGCCTAGCATTTTCAAAGATGTTGCCAAGTATGTGATAAGTTGTGATAATTGCCAAAGGATAGATAGACCTATATCATCTGACAAAATGTCTTTGCAGGCCCAAGTTATGATAGAACCCTTCGAAAAATGGGCCCTCGACTTTGCAGGACCAATTTCACCCATGTCCCATAGGAAGAACTATATTTTGGTTTGTACGGAATATGTCACGAAATGGGTAGAGGCAAAAGCCCTATTTAGGGCCACATATAATTCTGTTGTCGAATTCATCTATGAAGACATCTTTACCCGCTTCGATGTCCCTCGTGAAATTGGTACCGACCAAAACACTCAATTCACTTCCAAGATGATGAAACAACTAACAGAGAAATATGGGATTAAACATTGTAAATCTTCTCCATACCACCCACAAGCCAATGGTCAGGTAGAATCCACAAACAAAGTTCCGGAAGCCATCTTGACCAATACTGTTCAGTTACATCACCGAGATTGGGCTGATAGGCTCCTAGAGGCTTTGTGGGCATACCGAACTACCTAGAGAAATACCACTGGGCATACCCCTTATGAGCTAGTGTACGGGAAACAAGTACTTTTACCAATAGAATTCCAAGTAAGGACCTTCCGTATTGCCATAGAATTAGGATTGAACCTGGATGAGGCTTAGAAGCAACGAGCCCTACAATTGAATGAATTAGATGAAATCAGGCAAGATTCCATGCAACAGACAATATTGGTCCAAAACCAAAGGAGCAAGTGGCATGACAAGTTTATTAAAAAGAAACACTTCCAACCTGGTGATTGGGCCCTGTTGTTTGATTCCTGGTTCAAAAACTTCAAAGGCAAACTTACCACTCGTTGGTTGGGCCCTTACAAGGTAGACACTGTATATGACAATGGAGTTGTAAAAATTAAAACAATTGACAATGGACAAGTCTCCTTTGTGGTAAATGGACACCGACTTAGGTTTTATCATAAGCCCATTTCCAGAGAAGATTTTCTACAAGTCATGTCAGCTGATAAGGCATTGGCCTTAGTAGATGGGGAAGTCCCCCCTTGTTCTTCAAAATTTTTCTGAGTTTCCCACTGTATATATGTAAATATTTTTTTTATTTTGTTAATAAGGCAAATTCTAGATAATTCTGTAAGTAATTATTTCTCCAGGAGTACACTGTTTCAAGGTTCTTTCATCAAAACATTGTTATACTTGAATTTTGTGTCTGCTAAAGCATCAAATGAATAGTGACTTACTGTGATTAGCCATGTTTTTGAAAAATTATCATTTTAAGGCATTCTAAAGAAGTTTCTCTTGAAACTCTTCACCACTGTATAAGGAAGTGATACCATAACTATCAAGCCTATAGGTCTCTCGTACAGTTTTTCTAAGAAACCTGAGTAAGTAAGTCAAGTGTCTTTATCAAAGAGTAATAGGGAGGTCTCATTAGCAGTTAGTCATGGAAACATCATCATAATTACAAAAGAAGACAGTGAGTTGAGCCTAGAGATACCTTTTTGTTCTTTCTCCATGGTACAATCCACTACACACTAAATAGCTTGATTATATCATATCTTTAGATAGGCCACATCCGCTTAAGTACCCCTTACATTAGGACAACCACTAAACAATATAATGGAAAGTCATCCTCTAACATAAATACCATCCCAATTAAAAAGATAAAAAAAAGAAAAAGTCGTTTCAGAGCTGATCCCCCATCTTCTTGCATAAGCAATCTTATAATAAAATCTTAAAGGATGGAGGGCCAGTCTCTGAGGGTTTAAGAGGCTAACCCGCCAGGATACTGAACAGGTCTGTTGGCAGCGGGTACCGGCCTATGGTATGATTAGGTAAACCTGCCGGAGTACTAAACAGGTTTGTTGGCAGTGGGGCATTCTACCTAGCGAGGATGATGATTTGGCAAAATTAAATAATGAATCTAAACTTGTTTTGATGTATGACATTACTTGCAGACAAAGCTGACATGAAGTATGTGTGGTTTAGCTAAGGTTAATGAATCTCATCAATTTGCCATTGGGATATGAATCTAAGAATATCTTGAAACTCTCTTTCCTACCTCTTCCTATCTATATATAGGATCTCTTATCCTATAGGTGGAGCCATCTCCTAACTATCTCGTCGGACCAATCTGTGAAATTTCATCTTTACACTTGACATACTGTAAATCTTCGGCTATTGGGGGATACTGACTAGTTTCCTATACTTTTGATTGTGAGGTGTCATAATACTTAGGTGTGGGGGAGGGGTTCATGAGCTAACAAATGATCATTTCCTAGAGAAAGGAGTCTTTGCAAGAATTTTTGTATTATTACCATGATACAGGTTATTACATTGATAGTCATGATTTTTAAATGCTTAATTCCTGTGTGCTATACATTACTGAACTCATGCTTAACAGACCACTCTTTATCGGTTTATCGTTCATTACAACCCGTTCATTATAGGTTTTGACACTTGCTCTAACCCGTTCATTATAGGTTTTGACACTATATGTCATATACAAGAAGAATGAGTAAGCATGGAGCACTCTGCCTTTGCTCATTAACCACTATGGTTGTCAAATAACACTTCAAAATTGCAAGTTGTTCATTAAAAGAGGCGAAAATGCACTTAACACAGGGGTACCGGATGAAGTACCGGATGAGGTGCTGGATGAGGTGCTAGATGCAATGCCGTTTAAAGTGTCGTTTGAAGTGCCATTGCATTGCATACTAGTAACTGTCCTAGATTCCAGGGAACTAGAATTCAATCACATTTAATTAAATTTGTTATAGGCATTGATTAAAAGATGCTTCATATGGTTATGATCAAATGTCCAAGTCAAAAGACTTGGACATTGATCTAAGTACGCACCACTCAATTGCTCTCAATCTTGCCATCAAATTCAAATCTCCCACACATGGCAGCTCGCGCGCACATGTGAGCAACGTCCTCCACCATAAGAGAATCCAAAATCGGGATGAGCACTCTATTGTTTCATTTTCCCTTGCCATTTGCTCTTCCCTGCATTAAGAAATCGTGCCGAACCTCTGCCGAATTCGCCCTCTGTTCTAATTGCACTCAGACTGTGTTAAACCCGTTCCATTTCTTGGCCTGTTTGCACCCTTGCTTGGTAAAATTTTCCCTCTATTCCAATTGCATGTAGACCATGCCCAATTCATGTCTCTGTGTGGCTTGATTTCTCCCTTGTTTGGTGAATTCAAACCCTGTCACAATGCCCAAGCGATACGAACCCTCCTCCTATGCAGACTTGTTTTCCATTCCATAATTCACACAGTGTAGGGAAGTGTTCTTGCATGTTGGCTGGGGTCCATTTCTGTCGATTTTGCAAGGCCACTATGATGGTCTTTCTATGCAATTTGCAGTAAGTTTTGATGGAAGGATAACACATGTAGGGTCTCTCAATTTTGCAGTCACAGAAGAGTCAATTGCTGCTGCAACAAAACTTCCAAGAATAGGAGATAGGTGGTTCAAGAATCATCAATTGCCGCACTATAGTTACAATAGGGTGTTTAAGCCCGAATTCGAGAGCATTTAAGGAGCGAAAAGGTATGCTAAGGAGTGGATAAAGCGAGAATTGGTCAATCCCCTTATCATCATCACACGGTTAATTACATGTGAAGGTAGATACTCCACCTTCAAAGCTTGTCACTTTAGATTGCTGGCTCATTTTCTGTTCAATAAACCTTTAAACTTCCCTTTTTATTTTCTCAAAAGCTTGGAGAAAATGTCCTCTCAAGTAAGGAAAAATGTGACCAACCCCCACAATAGTCTCTTCCACCATGGTTTGATCAAACTCCTCGTTCTTACCGAACTAGAGAAGTAGGGGCAAAGTTGGGATGCCTTTATCTACCAATTTGCAAATCCTCACTTGACAGTTAAGACCGGCAGGAAGCCACTTAGCCTAAAAACTATCTCTCCATCCAAGCCTCACTCTTCAAAAACTCCAAACTCCCTTGCACAAACTCCCTCTTTGCCGAAACAATACCAAAAGCTTATTGATATTCCTACTTCTTCATCGGGGAAGAATACCAAGAACAAAGACCAAAAGAAGCCTATTGTTGACCCCCCAATGCCTTCATTTTCTCTTGATCCTACACCTAAGAAGCCCCAAGAAATAATGTAGCAAGACTTTCCCATCATTCTCACAAACAAGAGAGGAGCCAACCGATTTGGTAAGGGACCTTTTCGGAAGACTACCCGGAACATAAGAATCAAGCCTTATGCCAAGCCTCCACCTACTTCAGATCCTATCGAAGTATCCTCCGACCTTGAGAGCCCTCATAAGCAACCTAGAGAAGTCTCTGCAGATGGATTAGAGACACTAAGGAAAATGAAATCAGAACCTACCTCACCTTTCCGATCTCCCATCACACCTACTTCACCCATGCCCACTCTTGATCCTAAATTTGATAAATTGACCACATCTCTCAAAGGACCTAAGCCTTCCTTGGAGATCACTGATTCTGCCCCAACTATAGAGGAGCTACAAAGGGAAAACCATCAACTTCTCCAACAATTAGAAGAGAGGAAGACAATAGATGCACACCTTCATCATGACAATGCAGTGGGCAAAAGTTAACTCCCTTCAGCGGTTGGTCGATGGGATGACCCAATCTAACCGCAGCTTAAGAGCACAATTAAAGCAACATAAGAGGCACAAGGCTAAGCCTACACATCAAGAAGGATAGGCTTCTAAAGCCGACCCTCCTTAGCAAGCCTAGTTCCGAGGGATGACTTCTTTTTGTTTGCAAGGGGACCTACAATATCGTCGGTGTGGGGGTATGTTGAGCCTGAGATATGATCATCTTCATGAAGTTATTATACACTTTTTTCCATATGTATATATGCGTTTTTATCTTTCAAAGGAGATTTTTGAATAATTTTATGGTAAAACGATACAATCGGCATGAGGTACGTATAATTCGTGTTTTGTGATCCAATCAAGTTTAATTTATCATATTTTATGGTTTCCAAGAGTTAATTCATGTTTTTTTGCCGTTACAGGGCAAAACGCACCATGTTTCTTGGTCTGGCACTCGTTCTGGCACTTGATCCAACACTCGTTCCGGCACCCAGTATTGCACAAAAACGCAAGGCAAGGTGGCGGTTATGGTATTGGCGGCCAGTGGTGGAAAAATTGCGCACATGGGTTTTGTTTGTCATCGCCCCCTCCAACTACGAAGCTCAAGACAACTCGATTTCAGTTGTCCAAAGAGGGCGCTCATTGGGTTCCTCTGTTTTGTTAGTTATGGAGGCATTTAATGTAATTTGCCAAATTTAGAGGTGGTTCGACCCTCCTGTGGTCGACCACCTGGGTTGTAAGCTTATAAATACCAATAGGATGCTCATTAGATTGTTAACCAAGTAGCATAAGCATCAGAATTGCCAGAAAAACGATTTTGCTCCGTTTCTAGTTTTACATTGCCAGAATAGTGCCAAAACTGCGTTTTTGGATTTTATGGTGAATTTGGCCTGCTGAGGTCGTGGTGTGCTTTTAGAGAGTGACCACGACTTTATGGGGGGCCCACTAGCAGTCTGGTAACTCTCTTCATGTTTATTTATGCATTTCTCAATTTAATTGCTCTCTTTTCATTTTCTGTACATTCATGTTTTTATTATGCTAATTAGTTTGCTATAGCTTAATTGTTTTAATTGTTTTGCAGGTTAGATGTTGATACAGATTAACATGTGTTGATTTTATAGATTAGAAAAGGCTTGCAAGTCTCTAAGTCTCTTTACTAATTTCGTGTGCAAATAAAAAGTCTCTCTCTCTCTTTACTAACCCTCATGTGCATTTAGACATTAAATTATGCTTTCTTTTATAATTTTATAAATAAGTTTAAAATATAATTTTAATTAGAGAGAAAAAAGTTTTAATTTGGGTTTCATTTGACAGGGATCTTTGATGGATAGATAGAATTAGTTCTAGTTTCTAGTCATAGCTTGCTTACTTCAGTTCATATAGATTTCATTTAATTAGTTTTTGGTTAAATTAGATCGTCAATTTACTTTTTAATATCATGCTTTAAATTTCTGTTTTTAATTATTTCTTTATCTTAGTTTGAATGGTTAGAATAGACATAGTGTAGTTTCCTTTCACACAATTTCCTTTCCTAGAATTAAAATGCAATTACATTTCTTAGTTAATGGTTGAATCTAGTTTTTCTTACATAGTATAGATATAGAATGATGATCTCGTTATGTTGTTGATGGTTTATACATGATGCAGGGTATTTAAACATTGTTCTTGTCATGGCTAAATTCTCGTTGGATTGTTTGATACATACCTTTCATTTTTCCAATGAGATTAATGTTGAGTTTATACCGTTGGAATTGTCCTTTGTTGTCAAATGTCATCGAGATATCATCCGTCACCACTGCCAAAGCCTAAGCATGTGCCTAGCCAAACGAATAGCTGGACGCGCAGATGGGGAAAAGGAGCACGTTTTTATGAAAACATTTTAAATTTTGAAATTTGAAGCATTAATGTAATAGCTAGGAAAAGGCGTACTTACATTTATGTCTTGGAGATATGAACAGATCTGGAGAGATTACTCTCATCTGCTGGATGTATTAGGAATTTAAGTCTGTTAATGTAAAGTAGGTAGGTATGAATGTTAGATTAGACAATTTAGAAGCATAGGAGGGAAAATGGATATAGACACCCTCACCCTTGTATCATTGTAATTTTATGATTATTCAGAATTCATAAGTTGTAGAGTTGTAGTAGAGAACTATAGATAAGAACCCATGTACAGGAGCACTTGAGTTAATATATGAAGCTTTGACTCAATTTTCAGGGTGTTATGATGCTTACTATTTACATTTGTTGAATGGTATGTTTACAGTTGAATTTTTTCTCTGCTATGCATTTGTTTTCAATGTTGTGTTATGTGTATGATTTCATGTTGAGTGTATGAAGTCTGAGAGAGGAGAAAAATGAGTTTCAATTGTTTCTCTTCCTGAGAATTCCTGTAAGGAGTGCAATGAACGTCCGCAAGGTGTGCGTTGATGAGGGTTTGAATTTTATCTCAGAAAGATCAGGAGAGATATTGTTGTTCTCATACCAGCTGAAGTGCAGGTGAAGCACAGAGTCGTGCAAGGTGTGCGCAGGCCAGTTGAAGCCTTGGATTTTATAAATCCAGAAGGGAGGTTGAAGGACCACTGTTGCAAGGAGTGCATAGGGTCGGAGATCCAAATAACCAGAGGTTATTTGAAGGTTTGTCGCAAGGAGTGCGAGAAGGGATCATTGTGGAAGCTTGAGTTTATAAGTGAAAGCTTGGGAGGGATTTAACCTTTGAATTGTTCAAAGGGAGACGGAGGCTGAAATCATCTCATAAAATTTAAGTTTAGGAGGGAGAACGCTGAATCGTTTGGACATAAGTCCTTGAGGAGTGCATATGGTGGTCAGAATTCTCCGTGGAGAACTCACGAAGTCGTGAGGACCGTAGGATCCAGAGGAGATGCAAGGTGGTTAGGAGTTGGACGAATCCTCCACCTTGACATCAAGAATCAACGTCGATAGTTGATCGTGGTCTATCTGAGCCATCAAATCATTTCGGGAATTCGGGACCCGTAAGTTCGGAGTGCAGGTCAAAACCCTTGGTCACTCAAACTCCCGATTCGTAAAAGGGATAATCTCGGGGTTCGACATACCGGAAATCTCGATGACAAGGAACTAGGACCTTAGCATTGAAAATCCTGAAGTCATGAAAAGTGATGTGCCTTTGGTGTGAAACATCGACATTTCAACATATCGAGGTTCGACATTTCGAAAATCCTGATGACAAGGAGTCGGGGCTCTTAGCACTGAAAATCCTAAAGTCGCGAAACATGAAGTGTCGTCGGAGTGAAATTTAGGCATTTCGGCTTTTCGGGGTTGGGGAAGTAGAGGAGACAAGCGATTTTTGGAACCTAGAGTTTCAAACCCCCAGTACACGAAATCCCGAAAAAGGGTCGCTATTTCAGAATTTGGGAATTGGTGCGGCAAGTGAGTTGGGATCGAGAATCGCGAACTCCCAGTATGCAGAGTTTTGAAAGGCCATTGATCGCGCATTCCATGGGACATTGAGCCATTTTGTCATTCCGGCATTTTGGAATTCAGGGAATCATAAGGCAAGAGGAATGATTGTTGGGTCGTTTGCTCAAGTCCCAAAAAGCTGAATTTAGTGGCAACAGGTGGTGTGCGTTGGAGCAGTCAACCCTCGTTGACAATTCACATTTTGGCATTTGTCAAGAGCTGTGGGAATATATCGGGACTCTCCAACTCCCAAAACTCGAAGTCCTTTGTGGCTAAAACAAAGGGTTTGATTAACCCTTGGTGTGGTTTTAGTGAAGATCCTGTGCGGATCTCGGCCTGAGGGCAGGGGGTCTATGTCAGTGTGGTATCAGAGCTCAGAACAAATTCTTTGCTTTCTGTAGTAGAGAGAAGGTAGAAAATTTTACAGCCATGCCACCAAGAAGAAGAGATAGGCAAATACCTGATCTAGCAGAGGAAAGAGAAATGTCGAGAAGAAAAGATAGGCAAATACCTGATCCAGCAAGGGAAAGAGAGATGTGTGAATTACGTGCCAGGCTTGATGCTATGGAGACAACACATAGGCATACAGTTGATGCTAAAGATATCAACGAGGATGAAAGTGAAGATGAAGCCAAAAAAAAAGAAGTTGTAGTCGAAGATGTTGCATAAGAATGCTTATTCAGGGCTGTTGCAAGGATAGGTGCTAGAGAAAAAATGGACATTCCAGTGTACGAAGGAAACTTGGATGTTGAAGAACTTCTAGATTGGATTAGAGCTCTAGAAAAATACTTCGACTATGAGGATGTCAAAGAAGATAAGAAAGTAAAACATGTCGTTACTAGACTTAAAGGGCATGCAACACTGTGGTGGGATGAACTGCAGGCTGACAGACGCTGCAAGGGCAAGTAGAAAATCAAAAGATGGGATAGAATGGTTGCAAAAATGAAAGCCAAATTTATACCCAAGGATTATCAAATCACTCTGTTTCGGAGGATGCAGAATTTGAGACAGAAGCTGATGTCAGTGAAGGAATACACTGAAGAATTCTACAGGATAAACATCAGACCAGATAATCGAGAAAGTGATGATGAAAAAGTTGCCAAGTACATGAATGGTTTGCAATATGAAATTCAAGATGCAATGAGCATGATGACCATTCGAACTGTGGAAGATGCTTACCATATAGCTCTGAAAGCTGAAGAGAAGTTGAGCTGGAAGCAAGGTCAAAGAGGCTGAGGTAGAATTCAAGCCAGAGGCAAAACAATTGCCCAAGATAGGACTCAGAAACCTAAAGAAGAGGGAAAAAAACCTCAAACTCAACCTGAGAGGGGAGCAAGCTCACAAGGAAGGAAGTATTTTGATAGAAACACTTTTCCTCGAGCCAGAGGATGAGGAAGAGGCAGAGGAGGTGAAGTGAAATGCTTTGTCTATGGAAAAATCAGACATAAATCCTATGAGTGTCTAGATAGGAAGAAAGATGGTGGTGAAACTCACATTGCCGAAGCTCAAGGACGAAATGTTGAAGCAGAAGACGCTGAGGGCGAAAGATATTTGATGATGAGGAAATTTCTCTTGAAGCCAGAGAAGGAAGCAGAGAACCTAGCCCAAAGAAACAGTTTGTTTCAGACTGCTTTCAAAACTAAGGACATGGTATGCAAGGTCATAGTGGACAGCGGTAGCACATACAATCTCGTATCTATAGAGATGGTATAAAATATGGAGCTGGAGACTGTTGTACATCCAAGCCCATACAGAGTTTTGTGGCTACAAAAAGGACATTAGGTAAATGTCACTAAACAGTGTTTAGTTGAATTTAAAATAGGAGGATATAAAGATGAAATATTATGTGATGTCATTCCCATGGATGTTTGTCATCTATTGCTGGGTAGACCATGGCAATATGATAGAAACGTGGTTCATGATGGGAGAAAGAACACATACACCCTGAAGAAAAATGGTAGGAATCACATGTTGCTGCCAATTAAGGATAAAGAGGTGAAAACAGAAATGAGAAACACTGTACTTCTCATGAATGGGAAGGAACTTCTTGATGAGGTTAAGAAGAAGGAAGACACGCAATTTATTGTGGTCAGGAAGCCCAAAATTGTTTTGACTAGTATGAGGATAGATGATTTACCTGAAGAGATCCAGGAGTTGCTGGGAGAGTTTGTTGATATAGTAGTGGACAGATTACCTTGTTCGTTGCCACCTATCAGGAGTATAAGTCATCATATCGATCTTATACCTGGAGCCAGTTTACCGAACAAAGTAGCGTACAGATTGACATCGCAGGAAAATGAAGAAGTTAAGAGACAGGTCCAGGACTTAATGGACAAAGGATTGATTCGAGAAAGCTTGAGTCCATGCGCTGTTCTGACAGTGCTCAACCCAAAGAAAGACGGAGGCTAGAGAATGTGTACAGAATCAAGGGAAATAAATAAGATTACCATCGGATACAGATTTCCATTGCCAAGGATGGACGACTTGATGGATTGCTTGAGTGGAGCAAGATTTTTTTCAAAGATTGATTTGAAAAGAGGATATCATCAAATCCAGATGAGAGAAGGTGATGAATGGAAGACCACATTCAAGACGAATGAGGGACTGTATGAATGGCTTGTCATGCCATTTGGCTTAACGAATGCACCCAATACTTTCGTGAGATTGATGAATGAAGTCCTGAAGGATTTCATAGGGAAATTCGTCATTGTATACCTTGACGATATATTGATTTTTAGCAAGATAGAAGAAGAACACTTAAAGCATTTAGTTGCAGTAATGAGGAGATTATAGCAGAAGAAATTGCTGATTAATATGAAGAAATCATCATTTATGAGGACAGAACTCATTTATTTGGGTTTTGTTATCTCTACAAATGAATTAAAAATGGATCCAGAAAAGATAAAGGTGATTAAGAATTGGCCATCGCCGGAGAGCGTGTTTGAAGTTTGAAGCTTCCATGGTTTGGATAGATTCTACAGGAAATTCATTTGAAACTTCAGTGGAATTAGCGCACCGATGATGGATACGGTGAAGAAAAGACATAAATCTTTTCACTAGACAGAGGAAGTAGAGAAGAGTTTCAACCTGCTGAAGAAGAAGATTATTGAGCAACCAATTCTGGTTTTGCCAGATTTCAGTAAGACATTCCAGGTTAGGTGTGATGCGAGTGGATTTGCAATTGGAGCGGTCTTGAGCCAAGACGACAGGCCGATCGCATATTTCAGTGAAAAACTGAATGAAGCGAAGGTTAAGTACTCCACATATGACAAAGAATTCTATGCAGTCATACAAGCGCTGAAAATGGAGACATTATTTGGTTCCCAAGGAGTTTGTTTTGTACAACGATAATCACACTTTACAATTTGTGACTCGACAGGAGAAGTTGAACCAAAAACATGCTAAATGGGTTGAATTCATGCAAAATTTTACTTTTGTGACTAAGCATATTTCTGGAACTGCTAAAAAAGTTGCTGATGCTTTGAGTAGGAAATGTTTTCTTATGCAGGAATTCAGAGTCAAGACTTTGGGTTTTGATAACCTCAAAGAAATGTACAGGGATGATCTAGATTTCAAGGAGGCATATGAGGCATTTGAGAATCCAATTCTCAGAGACAGAAGCTAATGGATTGAATAGATGATCCAGGATGGATTATTGTTGAGGGGAAATCAGCTATGTATTCCAAAATGCTCCATGAGGGAGAATCTGCTGAAGGAAAAACACAGTGGAGGATTGGTCGGACATTTCGGTCATGACAAGACGTTCTCAAAGTTGAATGGCTCATATTTTTGGCCAGGGATGAGAACAGATGTGAAGAAATTTATGGACAGGTGAAGAATTTGCCAGCACACGAAAGGAAAAAGACAGAACACAGGGTTATACCAACCATTTCCCATACCTGAAAGGCCGTGGGATGCAGTGAGCATGGATTTCATATTGGGACTACCAAGGACACAAAGAGGATGTCATTCGATCTTTGTGGTAGTCGACAGATTTTAAAAAATGACACATTTCATACCATGCCAGAAAACTAGTGACACAACTCATATTGCGAACCTGTTTTTCAAGGAATTCATCAGACTTCACGGCTTGCCAAAGAGTATCGTTTCTGATCGAGATACCAAGTTCGTAGGGAATTTCTGGAGGACCTTATGGAAGAAGTTGGGGACAAGTTTTTCTTTTATTTCAGCATATCATCCTCAGACGGATGGACAGACAGAGGTCGTAAACAGGAGCTTGGGAGATTTGTTGAGGAGCTTAGTGACTGAACACCATAGTCAGTGGGATCACATTCTACCACAGGTGGAATTCACTTACAATGATTCACTCAATAGAAGCACAAGGTAGAGTCCATTCCAGATTGTATATGGAATGCAACCAAGAGGAGTTTCTGAATTGAAAGAGGCAGATCAAGCTGAATTCAGAAGTGTTAGTGCAGAGGACTTTGCAGAAGGAATGAAGGAGCTTCACAGCCAAATTAAGGAGCGATTGTAGAGTTCAAGTCAAGAATACAAGTGGAGAGAAGATCAACACAGGCGAGAACTTCAATTTGAATTTGGTGATCTGATTCTTGCACATCTGAGGAAGGAAAGGTTCCCAAGGGGAACGTATAATAAGCTGAAGATGAAAAAGATTGGACTGTGCAAGGTCATAAGGAAATTTGGGACAAACGCATATGAGATTGAATTACCCGATGGGGTTGGAATCTCACCGATATTCAATGTTGTGGATTTGTGCCCTTACAGAGCTAAAGAAGCAGGAGCAGAGGAGGAGCAGAAAGAAATTCATTGGACAAAACAAATGCCTGTAGCTGAAAAGCCACAGATGGAAAGCATAATTGACAAGAGGATTAGCAGAAAGACCAAGAGAAAAGAGTATTTTGAATACTCGGTCAAATGGAAGGGACATCCAGTTGAAGATGCCAGTTGGGAGGATGAAGCAACAATTCATAAGCATGGACAGACTGTGCAAGAGCTCATGAACAGGAGTTCATGAAAATTTTCAAGAAGGGGAGTATGATGCAGGAGCATCGTACAAAGCCAAAGCCGAAGCACGCGCCTAGCCAAAGGAACAACTGGATGCACAGATGGGGAAAAAGAGCACATTTTTATGAAAACGTTTTAAATTTTGAAATTTGAAGCATTAATGTAATAACTAGGAAAAGGCGTACTTACATTTATGTCTTGGAGATATGAACAGATCTGGAGAGATTACTCTCATCTGCCAGATGTATTAGGCATTTAAGTATATTAATGTAAAGTAGGTAGGTATGAATGTTAGATAAGACAATTTAGAAGCATAGGAGGGAAAACAGATATAGACACCCTCACCCTTGTATCATTGTAATTTTATGATTATTCATAATTCATAAGCTATAGAGATGTAGCAGAGAAATGTAGAGAAGAACCCATGTACATGAGCACTTGAGTTAATATATGAAGCTTTGACTCAATTTTCATGGTGTTATGATGCTTACTGTTTACATTTGTTGAATGGTATGTTTACAGTTGATTTGTTTCTCTGCTATGCATTTGTTTTCAATGTTGTGTTATGTGTATGATTTCATGTTGAGTGTATGAAGTCTGAGAGAGGAGAAAAATGAGTTTCAATTGTTTCTCTTCCCAAGAATTCCTGCAAGGAGTGCAGCGAACGTACACAAGGTGTGCATTGATGAGGGTCTAAGTTTTATCTCAGAAATCTCAGGAGAGATACTATTGTTCTCATACCAGCTGACGTGGAGGTGAAGTATAGAGCCGTGCAAGGTGTGCGCAGGCCAGTTGAAGCCTTGGATTTTATAAATCTAGAAGGGAGGTTGAAGGACCACTATTGCAAGGAGTGCACAGGGTCGGAGATCCAAATAACCAGAGGTTATTTGAAGGTTTTCCGCAAGGAGTGCAAGCAGAGATCATTTTGGAAGCTTGAGTTTATAAGTGAAAGCTCAGGAGGGATTTAACCTTTGATTTGTTCAAAGGGAGACGGAGGCCGAAATAGTCTCATAGAAGTTAATTTCAGGAGGGAGAGTGCTGAGTCATTTGGAAAAAAGTCCTTCAGGAGTGCATCTGGTGGTCAGAATTCTCCGTGGAGAACTCGTGAAGTCGTGAGGACCGTAGGATCCAGAGGAGCTGCAAGGTGGTTAGGAGTTGGATGAATCCGCCACCCTGACATCAAGAATCAACATGGATCATTGATCATGGTCTGTCTGAGCCATCAAATCATTTTGGGAATTTAGGACCCATAAGTTCGGAGTGCAGATCAAAACCCTTGGTCACTCAAACTCCCGGTTCGTGAAAGGGATAAGAAAGTGTGAAATTTCAGTATTTCGGGGTTCGACATACCAGAAATCTCGATGATAAGGAACCAGGACCTTATCATTGAAAATCTTGAAGTCGTGAAATGCGACGTGCCTTTGGTGTGAAACATCGACATTTCAACATATTGGGGTTCGACATTTCAACATATTGGGGTTTGACATTTCAAAAATCCTGATGACAAGGAGCCGGGGCTCTTAGCACTAAAAATCCCGAAGTTGTGAAACACGAAGTGTCGTCGGAGTGAAATTTCGGCATTTTGTCTTTTCGAGGTCCAAGAAGTAGAGGAGACAAGTGATTTTTGGAACCGATATTTTCAAACCCGCGGTACACAAAATCCTGAAAAAAGGGTCGCTATTTCAAAATTCGGGAATTGGTGCGGCAAGTGATTTGGGACCGAGAATCGCAAACTCCTGGTATGCGGAGTTCCGAAAGGCCATCGATCACGCATTCCATGGGACGTTGAGCCATTTTGACATTCTGACATTTCAGAATTCGAGGAATCATAAGGTAAGAGGAATGATTGTTGGGTCGTTCGCTCAAGTCCATAAAAGCCGAATTTAGTGGCAACAGGTGGTGTGCGTTGGAGCGGTCAACCCTCATTGACAATTCACATTTCGACATTTGTTAAGAGTTGTGGGAATATATCGGGACTCTCCAACTCCCGAAACCTGAAGTCCYTTGTGGCTCAAACAAAGGGTTTGATTAACCCTTGGTGTGGTTTTAGTGAAGATCCTGTGCGGATGTCGGCCCGAGGGCAGGGGGGTCTGCGTCAAAGATAGTTTCTTACTTTCGTAGATTAGATGAGATAGTTTCTTKTTTTCATAGGTTTAGTTGATAGTCTTTCTTACTTTCAATAGAATAGATTTCCTTTCATGCATTGCATTGAGCATTTACATTTCCTTTCACACAAGAGAAATAGTTTTGCATTAGGCATTTAGTTCACTTGTCTCTTAGGCTAGGTATTTGTTCGATGAAAAGTCTTTGCTTACTTGTTTTTTGCTTTATGCTTTTGCTTGCTTGTCTATTTGCTTTAATAGGTTAGTTAGGTGTTTTTTCTTGCTTGTCTATTTTCTTTAATAGGTTAGATAGGTGCTTTTGCTTACTTGCTTATTTATTTTCTTTCATAGGGTAGTTTCTCATTGAATGTAGGTTGGCAAGTTAAAGGTAGTTTTCTTTCATCATTTGCTTAGTATGCTTAGTAGTTTACCTTTGCTTATTGTCATGAACACGTTTGCTTTGAATAGGGTTTTTACTTGCTTTCTTAGGAACTATCCATCAGCCCTTGGCCCAAAAGTACTTAGGTTACCTAGTTTCAGTTTGTTTAGTAGGCTTTGTTCATTAGATAGGTTCGCTTGAGTAGACTAGCCCTAGATAGCTGCTTTCCTTAGTTAGTCTACACTCCTACCAATCTTTTTACCTTTGGCATATATTTTTCTACAACTCTAAGTTTACTTACCCCGGGTCGACAATTTAATTGAGGGTAGTTTAGTGTCTCTTTTAGTACATAAAAAACACCTAACATATACCAAAGATGAAAATGAAAAATTGAAGAAGGAAAATATGGAGGCCCAAATCAAGCTGAAGGATATGTTAGATTTATATGAGAAGACTATTGATAAAGAAATATACTTGACTAAGAGGTCTCTACCCCTGCATAGACAACTTAAGAATGTGTATAAACAGAGGAGAGCTTGCCAAGCTGAGATCAGGGGATTGAAAGCATAATTGCAACCTTTCAAAGAGTAGGTAGTAAAAAGGAATTTGGATATATTAGCTAATGTGGATACTGGAAGGAGTACGAGGAAAAGATGAATATAGGATTTTATTTTTACATCAACATAATTTTTGCCATGGTTCACCTTTTTTCACATACTTATAACCTGAGTAATGATTTTTGTCTTGAGCTGAGGTTACTATATTCGTATGTTTTCTCCAAAGGTTACTTCATGTTTCAGAAGTTTGTAGCAGGCTCTGGAATGGTTTTCCCAACTTCTTGTGTAAGTTTTAAATTTTGGAATCATTCTGGAGGTAAAAAGGAACCTATAGGAAAGTTTGTAGCGCATGACCTCAAAGGCGCTGCGAACTAATTTTTTTAGGACAGTCTATAGCCCAAGTGTTGTGAATTGGGTGTCATGAAGATTTTGAGCTGATAAGGACTGCCAGGTGTCAGGTTGGGATTGGATAATATTTTTAAAGATCAGTTGCACATCAAGGGCTACCCGCCTCAAGGATATGCCTACAATAAAACCACATGCATCAAGTTGGTAGTAGTTTTTTTAATGATGCCAACATTTTCCTGAACTATAGCATTATGGTTACATTTCTGTTGTGCACCTAGTGCCACGCCTTTCTTAGGAATATAATCCTATGTAGTAGATAGGTGGAGAATTGTAGAGATATTTTTGGATATTTTGTTATTTAAGATGCATTGTAACTCTATGAGATGTTTGAATGGTTAGAGAGTGAGGCTCTTATATTTAGTTTCAAACTGTAACAAAGTTTCCTGATGTATGTATCAGACTCAAGAATCTTTAATAGTGAATGATCAGTTTCCTTTCCTACTGTCACATATGTTTCTATCTCACTTTGATGTTAGTTGGCAGTGAAGGATTCATTAGTATGCTTGTTCCTTCCTACAATAAATGATTTATTGTTGGTTATTCATGCAAGTATGATCAAAGTGTTTTCTCTTGTTGATTAGGAGGTTCTTATTCAATGAGATTTCTTCTATATGTGTTTCAGAAGTACTTGATGTAACCTTATGCATGTATTTACTTTTCCTTGTTAAGTCTTCTATATTCCAATTGATATCTCTAAACATTGATTTGAAGCTATTCATAGCCTTGATTTTTGGTGTGTATTTCATAGAGGTTTTGTGTTGATATCATAAACTGAGTATCACACCCATTTCCCACACATTGAAAACCATTTTTATTCAAAATTCTGATGTGTATTAGGCTTACGACTACAACAGTCTAGGTGTGACTTCTAGTGATAAAAACTCAGATCTAATAGTTCCCTAACCTTAGATATAATTTTGAGAAGTATTTTTCTCCATGTAGTTCATCCAACATCTCATCTATGAATGATATAGGGAATTTTTTTTTTTATAGTTATTTTATTTAATCCTTAATAGTGTATGCATAGTCTAAAAGGGCGCATCCTTTTTATGAACCAACATTATTGGGGCTGCATATGGGCTCATACTTTTTGTAATAACCCCACATTTTAATAAGTCTTGAATTAGCCTTTCTATCTATGTTTTATGGTGGTGAGGATATCGATAGGGTTTGATATTAACCGGTGTTGAGTCTAGTTTAACCTTGATTATATGCTCTCTTTCTGGAGGAAACTTCATATATAAGCCTTGGAATACCTTGTCATATTTTTGGATTAACGCTTCAATCTCTGGGTGTTGACGAAGGACCACTTCTGATGCTAATATCTCCATTTGATGACATTGTGCCACGTAAGTCGGTCCTCCTTTTCGAATTAGTTTCTCCATTTTTCGTGAGGATATAATTTGGGTGGGGGGTGGATGGAATCTGTATAATTTATATCTTCTTCCTTACCATTTGAATTTATAAATTGTTTTTGGTGATTTGCAAAATAGGTCCCCAATGTTTGTGACAATTGAATTCCTAGGACAATGTCTACTCCACCCAAGGGTACTATGTAGAACCCAGATTCCAATTCGTAATATTCTATCTGTAGCTTGACCTTGTGACACTTTCCCCCTCCATCAATTTTTTTTCCATTTGCCACCATCACTCTTTTATCTGCGGTTGAATACACAAATAGATTTAATCTCTTTGCAACATTTATATCTATGAAATTATGGGTGTTCCATGTGTCTATAAGAATAGCGACATTCTCTTTTTTCACATGCCCCCTTATTTTTAATGTTTGTGGTTGTGTTATTCTTGTTATTTCGTCAAGGGATATCTTGGGCATGGCCTCTTTAGGATTTGTACTCTGGACATCATATTCATCCTTAATTTCTTTATATGAGTCACTGCTAAATGTGTCTGATTCCTTCTCTGCTTCACATGTATATAGTTTTTCAGTGTTGCATCTGTTCCCTGGAGACCATTTGTCTCCACAATATTTGCATTTGTTTTCCCATTTCTTATCTGAGTCATGTTGTTTGCTTTCACCTTCTCTTAAATGGGGTGGTACATACTTGTTAAACTTGTATGTAGAGTATTTATTTGATTTTTCATTTGAATATTTATTTGACTTGTCTGGACTTGTGAATGATGGCCTATTGAACTTGTTTTTTTGTCCAATTATCTTTGTTGCGTGTCTATCATCCTCGATAGTTTTAGTTTTCCATAGTTTTATTTCACTACAAATGTAATCCTTCAACCCACATATATACATTTTTAGTGATTGTTCATTTGTGAATCCACATTGTCTTGTTGCGGCCAAAACTTCTCATTCATGTGTATAGTTGTTTATGTTTCCTTTTTGTTTAAGATGCACGAACTCGTTATATAGTGCATTGTCTTCTTCATCATGGAACCTTTTTAGTAGGGAAATTGTGAAGCTTTGAAAATGGAAGGAACAAGCATCACATTTTCTGGACCACCATAGAAACCAGTCATAATATTCCCCTTCTAAATTATTGGAGGTTATCATTATTTTTTCCTGTTCACCCAACAAGGGGTTTGATTCAAAGATACTGTCCATTTTTTTGGTCCAAATGAAAAATCCTCTATGGTCCTTGTCGTCATATTTCATTAACTCATTTTTAAACTTTTGATAACATTTATCTTGAAATATGGAGCTATGCATATTTCTTGAAAAATTTACCTTTGGTGTTTCCTGGTGTCCTTGATCATTTGTATTTTGTGATTCTGGACTTTGTGGTGGTCTTCGATAAGCTAATGCATCTACCTGTTTAGTCATTTGCTCATTTTTTTTGCTATGTTCATTAAGTTTCCTTGTTGTTTCATCCATATCATCACCCCACTTCCGTAGTTTTTCGTTCCATCGGTTTTTGGAGAGTTCTAGTAATTTTTTCCCTTATTCTATCAATGTGTCAATTTTGTTTTCCACTTCTAATAATCTATTGATTTTTTCACTCATCTTTTTTTTAATTTTTCCACGTTGTTGATCTGGTGGAGTTTCCAGTGACGGAGGTACGACAAAGTTTGTAGCGGTGGACTATATGGTGAATTTTTGCGTCCTGTATAGACTGTGGCAGACAATGTGGCAGTTGATTGTATGCCGAACTGTATGACTCATAGTCATACAAAGTTGGCACAATTTGGTTGTTGATGGGTATTTAACTCACTAAATCGGTTAGGGATTTTTCTCTGATACCACTGTTACAACTATTCGGTTTATGTAATTTGTAGAAAAAATT
>JASDQU010737760.1:35126-58498 GCA_032191745.1 Picea mariana | reverse complement strand
TATATATATATATATATATATATATATATATATATATATATATATATATATATATATATATATATATATATATTGATTGATTGATAATTGTTAAAAAAATATGAAGATACAATGAGCCTCGTTACGATCTACTTATAGCATTGACTGGTCACAAGGTGAAAAGGCACGTTGCCCTTGATATTTCATTAATTTTAATTAGATTATTATTATTATGTTATTATATTTACATTACTATATTTATTGTTATGTTTATAACAACCTAACAAGATCCTTTCCCTTGGTGTTTTTCCTCATTAGGTTCAATACCCGTGAGTGGTTGTAGATGTATTTTGTGATACATTTGGAATGCTCTACAATGTTCTTGATCCAATATTGTTTTCCTATGCTCTCAAGCATGAGCTCTATGCAATGTGCAACATAGGGGGTCCAAAATATGGTCTTGTAATTGGACTCTAACATTTTACCAGTGAGAACACAGTTATAGGCATTATTAGTGATGATTTGAACAAAATTTGTCTCCCCCATTAAGTAACAATCTCATCCAAAAGATGAAATAATAGGTTTTCATATTTAACCTTATCCAAGGCATCAACAGATTTCAAAAACATGGTTCCTCGAGGGAAACAAAGAAGGAAATTTGTGTGTGTATGGTTCTTTCTATCAATCCATCCGAAATGATGGTACAACCTATTATATTCCATGAAGCTCTAAAATCCTTCAACTATTCCTCTATRGATGAAACCTCTTTTTTCAAAAGAAATCCCCTCAAGTCATGCAAACTAGGGCCTTTGAATCCATTCCCTATAGCAATAATAGAATCCCACATAGGCGRGTAATAAGGAGAGCAAGCACCATTGAAGGGGATATTTGTATCATACCACCATTTGGTGATGTATTCAAAATCAGACTCTTTGTATTTCTTCTTGCTATGGCTATCTAAGGTGGGTTGAGTTTGACTTGGTTGAGAGGCACTAGCAGTGCTAGGGAAAGGTGTAAAATAACTTTGAATGTTCTTCTTTTTTTTAGGTTGTCTATCAGGAGGGGTAGGAGCATAACGAAAGGGGTCCATAACATTGGTAGAGGGGATAGAGGATGACCCTTCAAGTTCAAATTAAAAACCAACATTTTCTCTCATTGCAACAAATTGTTTCTTTCTCTCTATTTCATCATTTATCTCCTTTTTCCTAGCCTTGTCTTCCTCAAATTTTTCAAATTGAATTTGTAATTCAAATATAATATGTCCAATCTCCTCCAATGGTGTCTTCCATGGGAAAAATTGGCCTCCGATAACAACCAACTGTTTTTTCATCCTATGAATCACTACCCCCTTTATATGTTTCTTGCAATATTTGTAATACATCTCATCAGCAGAAACATCACAATGGATCCATGCAAGGTCTTTGACACTTAAAATTTAAGTGGCAAGAAATATGCAAATCTACGACAATGCAAACCTATCTTAATATACAAAATTAATAGTACATACTTAAAACTAGTAGAACAATGAAATATAGAACATTGAAACTACAAAAATGTAAAGACAAATTTTAATATGCAATTCAATGAGAGGAAAAAATAAGAACAGAGTTATCATTTAGTTCTTAACATACTTGAGAATGAGAAGAATGGATAGTGGGCTCCTCCAATCTTGAAGATGTGTCGTAGCCTCCTCATTTAGATGTCAAATCCACCATAAATAGCCCAATATCACTGCAAAACTAGCTCCAATCTCACTCTAAATCATTTCTCTTCAATGTTGCTCCAAAACTCCAAAGAGAGGTGTGAAGAAAATATAGGCAGGGGGGTTGTCTTTATAGTTTTTTTTAGGGTTTAGGATAGTTGAAATCAGGTTTTAGGAAATTAAAAAAAAAATCAATTTAATCACCTACAGGTTGCAGAGTGGGGTCCAAGGGGTGACTCAATCGAGTTACGATGGACTCAACTAAGTTGTACTAATTTGGTACCGAACTAGATGATTAAGAATTTGACTCCACCGGTTCAATGCCAAACCGGTCATTCGAGTCATTGGAAGGACCAAGTCGATACAGTGAGATATTGACTCGATGGAGTTGACTGAGTCTAAGTCAACTCGGTCCGGATTTGAATACACTAGTGTACACTAGGTTAGCAATGGATTTCCCATCCTGCCTTGTGCTAAATGCACAATCACATCAGTAATCACAAACAAACATTTTCTTCAACTCAAACTAACATTGGAGGATACACTATGTTGATGAAAGGAATGGAAATCCTCCTTACTCATACATTTTCGAATCTCATTAGGCTAGGTGATATAGGCGATATTATTACTCTAACTTATAGCCTATCAAAATATGAATATGTGTGTGTGTGTGTGTGTGTGTGTGATATAAAATTAACGAAAAATAAAAGAATGAACTTGGTGATCAAAGAATTATAAAGACAGATATAAAATAAAAAAAGTTGAAATATGGATAAAATGACAAATCTAAAATAAAGTTTTAAAATAATTTTGTAAGTGAGAAGAAATCAACAAATATTTTTATTAATGCCAACTCTGATTTACAATTGAAGATATCTCTTCATGTCTCTACGAAGACTTGAACCAAATAATTTCTTGGAAGTCCAAGATGTAACTAAGACTCATACATGGACATCTAAGTTCAAAATAAAAGATCACAATGCAAGACCAGTCTAGATCACTTCAAGTTATATGTGCATCATCGTTTTAAACTCTACAAAACTTTCATTAATTAACATTGAATTAATTCAAAACTTCCAATTAAGACATAACACACTTCAAGAAAAGAAATGGCATTGGAGCATATCATTGATCAATGCCTCCTAGTATTTTCTTTGCCAACTTCAAAATAAATTTGTTGTCAATAAGATATTTCAACTCTAATGAATACTCAAAATAGAATGAAAAGATGGATACCTCACTTGTAAATCAAGCATACATTATCAAAAGTTTCACTTCTCTATTTTCTCATGTCTTCCATTGATTTCCTCTCTTTCTTTTATATCTTCCTGAAGTAGTTAGGTAGTTCAACTACCTTTTGGTTTTATGATTTAATTATATTTTATTTAAGAGATGACAACTTAATTTAATATAAGGGTCCAAAAATAATTTTGTATTTTAATCAATAATAGGTGGGGTCCCACTAGGTCCTTGGATCTTTATTTTTCATGATTTCCCTTATATATATATATATATATATATATATATATATATATATATATATATATATATTCATCAAAATAATTCCATATCAACAAACACTTGTACCTCCCATATATCGAAATAATACAATATTTAAAGTTTTCAGAAAAAAATATCATATGTTAGTTGTTTGTCCCAAAATAAAATATCATATGTCTAGAATAAAACATTGTCATGGCATAAATTAAAAGATATGGGGGTATTTCTTCCTAAAATAACTTTCTCTTTCTTTCCTTCCTTTAGACATATTTGGTTTAATATTTAGTACGTCCTCAAGAAAACCTTTCTTCTCTTCATAGTTACTTATTTCTATATGCATGTCATTGAAGACAATTTCCCTCTTACCACTTTCTTCCTTTGTTGATTATTGATTTGAGTGTACAGAGGATCCCTGGGATGTATCGGTGCTAGGGGGAGCAATAGGTCTCTTTCCTTTGTCCATTTGAATTTCATGAGAGGGCACTCTATGTTCCTTGGGAGGAGAATGAGCTATGGAAGTAGGTGATGTAACAAAAGGCACCGAATGATGAGAAGGTAGCGTGGGATTGACATGCCATTGTATGATACCAGAAGGATGACGCATTGGATTTTTATCCCAACCATCATTCACAGGTTGAACATGAGGCTTGGGAAATTCCATGATATTGGGGTGAGGTTGCAAAGTTGCACTAGGGGGAGATGGGGGTTGATGGAAAACATGTTGTCCACCATGGTTTAGGTAACAATTTTTCACCAGTTATTTAAACTCATTTGAATCTGCATCAAAATGTATAGAGAAACTTATCCTCTTGTGTATCCCTTTCTACCAAAACATATTTGGCATTCTGCCTCTGTTTCCTTTATTACCTTTGTTATTCCTTCTGTTACTCCCTTTGCTCAAGAAACTCATATATTTCCATTTCCATTTCCATTAGTCAATAGAAAATCCTTCAATTATAATACAACACAGAGCAAATGAACATTTATAGCAATATTTGTTAAATATGACTTAGTAAGGCTCTGTCTACAAAACGATAGATCAAGTATGCAAGGGGATAAATGAAAAAAAAAGGACAATGTATATGAGGGAAAGAAAACCAAAATTCATTCATCACCATTAATTCTTTCTTCAATGTTTCTTTAGCCAATCTGAAACTTCAATCTTATACATGTCTCTTCAATATGACTTTTTTAAACATGAACATGGATTAATGAAAACAAAATGGAAAATGAAAAAAATGAATGACTGGGGCAGTTTTTATTTTTCTTTAATACATTTATATCAGCTCTGCACTTTAATAAACCTTTGTATTATTTAATGAAAGAGGGAGTATACTTATGAAGAGTGATCAATAATGAATGGATAATGTGCAAAATTTCATGTGAAATCATTTAGGACTCAAACTTTATCCATTACTTCCAATGTATGGTCCATTTTTTTTACAAGTATTACCGAATAATAATCCAATGGTAATATGAAAATTTGATGCAGGAGAAACTCTCCACGTCAGCCAACCAGCTAGCCAGCCACGTCGAGCGCGTGCATTCAAGATGAAGAGAGATGCATAGTCCTCATTTAAATCTGAATTCAATGTAATTAAATGTTTAAGCTGGTGAGCTGTGAAGCCATGCCTTTGAGCAGGCATTAGGTAGATCGGCCTTTAATGTTTGAATGGCTGAGATCTAGATCCAGATAGTGGACTAGACAGCCCATTCAATGCAATTGAATAGGGTAGGTAGATTGGAGGGAAGCGCTCGAAGAGCCCCCTCAGGTAAAAGAGATTTCGTATCTCATTTTGTAGTAGTTGAGTTGTAGAGAGATAGAAGAGAATCTGCAAGTAGAGAGCAGAAGAAAAGAGCCGAGACCTTGTTACAGGCCGTGCTCAGGAACACCTTGTACAAATAGGCATTTGCCATTTTAATATAAACATAAGTATTTTTTCCTGCATTACTATGTGTTGAATGAATGTCTGTGAGTGTTCTTTATGTGCTATAGATGTATGTTGTAGGTTTGCATTTGCATGGGTTGTTTTGATTTTAGGGGAAGGTCTTTGAGGCTTCATACCAGGAGGGTGTGATAGAACACTGCGGGTTCTGATAGCCGTGCACAGAGGATGCACTTCTGAATTCTGTGGGTTCAGACAAAGATGTGCTGCGACACAGGAACTGGAATCAACAACTCAGGTGAAGACCTCAAGGTTGTTGAACACCTTGGAGGCAAGGCTGTGTGGGAGAAGACACATTTGCAGACATAATTCTGCTGTGGATTCTGTGAAGCTCTACCAGGTGGGCATTGAGCCAGTGCAAGGAGTGCACAAAGATAGAACTCTGCTGTGAGCTCAGGAAGAAGAGACAGAATCACTGAGGATTCTGAGAGCTCTGCCAGGTGGGCATTGAGCGGGTGCATATGTGCACAGAAGAAAACAGAACTACTGGAAGTTCTAAGAAGATACTCTTCCAGGAGGGCATTGAGACATTGTGCAGACAGGCACAGGGAGAAGAGAACTCTTTTGAGTTCTGTGACTTGAAGAAGAATCCACTGAGGGATCTTCACAGGGTTGCTGAACAGCCTGCAGATTCAGCAAGGAGTTGCTTGAGGCTGAGGATAGCCAGGAGGGCATCCAAACATTCTCCATCTGAGGGAGAAGGAGGAAAGAAAAAATCCCTTAGGGGTCTGAGTGTTGATAAGCTCAGGAGAGACAACACTGTGTGTGCGCGAAGACTCTACAGAAGCGCAGACGTCAGAATCCATTGAGGATTCGAAGGGAGCAAAGCTCAGGAGGAACAATGTTTCTACGCGCGCAGCGAAGCTCAGAGTCCGAAGTTCGCAAGAGGAGGAGACAGAAAAAGGGTGAGGCCTTTGGCAGACTTGGAATTCTTCCAAGCACCGGAAGAATGTGCGCAAGATTAGGAGGGAGCACAGCCATCGTCAAATCGACTGGAGAAGAAGATCTGGACCATGGGTTTTTACGTCTAGGAAGGAGAAGGAGAAGTGCACAGAAGGGAGAGATCGTGAGCCATTGGATCTCATTCAAAAATTTCGTCAGCCGTCAGATCAGACATGAGGTGCACGAGATTTAACCCTTCTCATGCCAGGCAGAAGTCCTGACAGGCATCGGGATATTGGAGATTGTCATATCGGGGATTCCGTGGACAGGGAGTCCATGCGTTTCGGAATCGCGAAGTCCAAAACCCCGACAAGGAGGAAAGTGCCATTATAGAGCCAGTTGTCGGCATAGCGGAGAATCGGCACTCGGAATATCGGAACTATCAAGGTTGAGGAAGTCGGGACACCTCGAGTCTCGAAACAGCGAAAGAATCGTAGCCGTTGACTTGTGGGAGAACGCGTGTCACGCGATCATTCATTTCGAAGATCTGGGCACTGGCATTCGTGGAGGCGAGAGTCCCGAAACAGGCGTCGGGATATCGGGACTTCAACGATCGACATATCAAGAGTCTCGAAGACAAGAGATCGGGAATTTCTATAGGAAAAGTCTCAGGGAAGATCTGAGCCGTCCATTTGTGGAGACACGTGGCGGAAACCAGAGACCCGTCGGTATATCGGCTACCGGGGTTTTGAGTTGACAGAGAGTTTCTGTCGTCGGAGCATTGAAAACTCCGAAACAGTGAGATTGGATCAGGGCCATCCATTTGTTGGGGACACGTGGCGGAGATCCAGATTATCGGGAGGAGTCCCGATAGAAAAGTCAAATCGGAGCATCGGAGTTCGGCATTTCGCGAGTCCTGGAGACGAGACATCCGGGACACTTGAAGTCGCGAACAACGAGAGGTGATTAGGACCGTCCATCTTGAGGGGACGCGTGGCAGCGATCGAAGCTTCCAGGAAAGGTCCCGATAGGACAGTCACATTGAAAAAATTGGGGATCAGGATATCAGGGATCCTGTGCACAAGGTCTTTATGCATTTCAGCATTGCGATGTCCGAAACCCCGACAGGAGACAATACTGCGGTCACGGAGATAGTGGCCATTTGGACCAGGAGCTTAGCCAGGCGGGCTAACGCGTAAAGTGCGTATCGACAAATCGGTGATCGGGAGATCACGAGGATAGAGGTTCGTGACATCAAGAGTCGCGAAACCTCGAATCCCGAAAGACATAAGGCTGCAGTCTTATGAGAAGCGATCACATGGACCAGGGCATAGCCAGGAGGGGCTAGGTCCAGAAGGGAGCGTATTGGTGAATCGAAGTTCAGGAGTCCGTGAGGACAGGGAACTCTCGACATCAGAAAAGACGAAACCCCGAAACCCGAAATTGAGTCGGGGAAGATCATGGTTGAGTGCAGAGAGTCGTGTGGTTGAAGTAAGGACTTGTGGATCAGGTTTTCATCAGATATTCCAGTAGGGAATCGAATGAGCCGCTTCGGCTCAAGGAGCTAATTGAACGATCCTGTGAGCGGACGTAGGGTGCGTCAAAGTGCGTCTGCATCAAAAGTCAACGAAAAACTTATAGCAATTGGAATTGAGTATTCGAAAGACCACAACATTATTTATAACATCCATAATAAATTTGGTAAATCAATTGCAATCTACCGTTGTAAGAATAAACAAATTAGCTTTATGACTTGTTTTATTTATAATTCTTTCCAGTAGTCGAAATATCAAGAACCTATGTGTTGACCAACCCGCATTCTAAAAAAAATAGTGAGCCAATTGACAGAGTAGAACATAGTATAGAGAAACCATGTGGACAAAATCATGAAGATGGGTCGAATACATAACCCATGTAAGTATCACCCAAGAGTTATGTGAAGGCTGATAGTTATCCATATTTATTCAAATCGACGAGCTAGGTATGAGCTGAAATATAGGAATGAAAGACTGCTTATAATGACCATGCTTTAAAATGTAAACAAAGTCACCAATATGGAAAAACGAAGAACGAGATATCATTTATTTTGACTCAAATACTAGCTCATCTAGCAGAGGCCTAATATTAGGTTTGAATAGTGGCTAAAGATTATTTGAGAAACTAATGTTTTAGATTAAATATAACCAGGGATTCGACCTTCATTCTTTTTAAATGATTCCAAATCAAATTTAGTTCACATTTATCCATGATAAATTTGGTCATCATTCTGATTTTATCTTGTTAACCCCCCACCCTAGGGGTAACTAAGGAGGTCATGTCTCAAGGCCCATAGGTAGTAGACATGGAGTGTCAAGAGCTTGATGGATGCATCCCACAAATCCCCTCTTCTTCACTATAGTTCACCATCATCATCATCATCATCATCGGTAGTAGCGCAACGTCCACTACACCGGCCTGGCTCCTAGAAGATAGCAAGTCTTTCTTTATGAGGTAACAAGTCCAGTCTAATGGTAAGTCTCACTTTAATATTTGAAGCATTTAAGCATGTTGCAAAGAGTCCTTTCTTGATTATGGAACGTTTGCTTGGAAATTATATCTTTTTCCTAATTTCACCTTGGTGGTTGGCATGGTATCCTAGCAAGTTGGTCACCCTCAGGAAAAGGGTTTCTATTGGGGGGTTTCCTTCAAGGTTCATCATACCATTCCCGCTCATACTTACCACTTTCCACACTTCTTCCCCTATGTTTCCTCATCTTTTTGGTTTTCAGGTGCATTGACCCCAAAAAGGGTTTGTACTTCATTTCATGGGAAGAAGGGGCTAAAGGCCCAGAGGTATTGTAGTTAAAATCATACATAAATGATTTTCCTAAAGTCCTGAGAGCCATGAAACTCTTCTCTAAAGGAATAAAGGAATTTTAAGTAAAAAAAAAAGTGTCCTACTTGAAGGGGGACTGCATTACGGTGTTGTTTTATTTCCAGTACACATAGCACCCAATGTGTTCTAACTTCAAGGGGTATTGTAGTGCTCTTTTATTTCTAGTGCACATAACACTCAATGTTTAGACTTAATGAAAAAGGAAATAATGGGCTTGGAAAAAGGTTGCATTACAAATAAATGGAACTCAAGGATGTAGCACACCCTCCACAAAGGAACCCATAAATGAGACAATATTAATCCTTGATATGTCAATAACCCCATGCCCATGATTATTTTCCCAATCAACCTCATACTCATTACATGATATAGATAGGGTCTTCTTGGGAAACATTCCTTGAATTGGGGATTGGCCTACCTAATATGGCACCATGACACCCCTCCCATACCTAAATTCGAAATTTTTTATAAGGTATTTGATCATTTGTTTAATTTGAAAAGGGAGGATTTGATGCACTTGTTTGTGTGGTTCTTTTATTAAATGTGACTTACTTGGCATGATTCATATGACTTATGAACACTTGGAGGGTGTACTTTTTTGTCTTCGCAACACCTTTCCCAGTGGAGGATGATGGACTGCACTTGATGTCACCTTTTATACTTGGACGTGGCCTTTGGAGGCCTAGGATGTCACCCTTCATCCCTTTATGTCACCTTGGAATCTAGGGTTTGATGGATGATGTGGTTTCAAAGGTGGTTGGATAGGAAGAGACACATGGCATGACACTTTTGCACTTGAGAGCATGACACGTGTCCTTTGGAGGCCCAATATTCTCCTCTTGAGGCTTGATATCTCACTTTTCATCCCTACGTCACCCTCCTATGGCATGATGTCACCCTTTTAGGGTTTTAGTATTTTTCATTTTTTCAAATTGTAAAAGAAAAAGAAGGGGGCCAACCCTCTTCTAATTTGTTGTTGACAATTTTAAGTGGACAAATTGGTTTAGATGGCCTCATATAAATAGAGGACCATCTCATTTTCATTTCTCATCATTAATTCCTCACCATTTGTGAGAACAAGTCTGAAATTTTATCCCTACTTGGCTATATTTCTCTTATACACTAATGCAACTTGCTTGGAGGATCAATTTGTGGATGATTTTGCTGATTTTTAGATGGAATTTCTGAAATTAGGGTTTTATCTCATGTTATCTTGGTGAAGTGAAATTTATGCAATTTTTTCTTTGTGCTATCAATGTTCATGGTACTTTCTCTTTTTCATGCTAGACATCTTTCTCATTGAAATCCCGAGAGAGGAGAATAAGTGCTTCCTCCTCTCACAAGGTTATTCTTGTTCAAAATTGGTTAAATCTCCTTGTTCGGGTTACATTCCTAAATACCTAAAGTGCTAGCACTTTAGGATTTTATTCCTAGACACTTGATTTTTTGACCTAGTTGAAGTATTAAGAAGGAAGAAAGGTTGCTAGAGCCCAAAATTGCTTGCACTCTATCAATCCTTCTCCTCAAGGATTAAACCCTAATCCCTAATGTGCTAGCACCTTAGAGTTTAAGTCGTAGCTTATGCAATGGGTGGATGATACTCTTATTCATTTTTCAATTCATCATTTATTGTCTCATCATCCACTAGAAAACCTTCTCTGTAAAGAGCATCTTTGAGCTCTTGGAAAGTATCTTGTAAATTCTAAGTAGATGGTCGATAATGCCTGAGAAATTCTTCAATGAGATTTGTAGAATATGGAATACTTTTCAGATCACATGAGTGTGCAAGCCATATCCTTTGACTTGGTTCCAGAGAAGAACAAAAAAAAAATCATCATCACATCTTCATGTAGCACATTTAATCTTGAAGCATACTTCATATAATTCACGACATGGGTGACTGTTAGAGTTGGATCACCACTAAATTTAGGGAAACTTTCCCTCCACTTCGTAGAGAAATTATTTGGGTATCCAATGATATTTTGAACATCAATATAAGGGTAAACCTTATGGAATTCCCATGGTAAGTCTTGTGATGCCATGGTTCCAATACTCAGGGAAACACCTCAATGGAGTCACCAGATGAATTTTATGAAAAACTCATTAAAAATGGAAAAGAGAACTTCCATCAAATGGAATATCCAAAAGAGATTACGAGAAAAGGATTTGGTATCAAAGCTTTCCAAAGTGTCATTAGAGAACAAAAGAGGATTCAAAATCCTCCCTGGAAATGGCACCAAAATGTTATTGCAAAAAATATAGGTTGGGAAAAGCCCGACCCAATCCATGAGATAGCGATAAATGTGGGAGAGTCTACCCACTGTCACCTTAGATAAACACTCCCCTCACTTTAGTGAAGGAGAATTCCAACACAAGGGGGAAATCTTGGGTGACCCTAGGGGGAAATGAGATGGAAAGTGAGGTTATGGAAGTGATACCCATATAGGTCAATGATAGAGATGATGGAAGGCTTGAAAATAAGTCTTTGAGAAGGAAACATAGTTTCCAAGTGAAATATACCCACAGACAATGTTATCCCTTCCCGGAACAAGAAAAATAATGGATATATAAGCCTTTAAACCAAGGGGAACAAGCAAAAAACCTTGATTTCCCAAATTTGCAGTAGTTGTAGAACCTTTGGAGGGCATAGACTTTGTTTTGCAGGACCTTTCTTGGTGGCTAGTTTTTGGAGAACAAGCCTAGCTTGGGCTTCCATGGGGAAAGAATCCCACAGGTTGGATGTTATAGGCCCACAAATCGGATCATAGAGACATGACTTCGGAGGCTTACATGACATCATGGAGGATCTTACCCAACTCCTCTTACCCAAACAACTTTCCTAGGAGAGGCAAAACGCCACCTTTTGAGGCTTGACGCCATGCTTGAGGGGGTTTGATGGTGATGGAGTTATTGCACATTGACACTTGGCACATTTTGATTGGAGGAGACATGGATGGACCCTAGAACATGAGATGAGGCTTAAGGAACCCCAACGACCTCTTCCTTCTTCTCCAACGACTTGGAAAAGTGTCAAAACGTCCCCTAAAGGGGTGACATCATCTTAATTTTAGGGTTTCTAATGTGTTAAAGTGAAAATTAAATATTATTATTTGGTTCAAGGGGTAATATAAGGGTTGTTAACCCCTTATCTTCTGTTTTACCCTTGCTAAGTGGACAAACTATGTTTTAATACTTTTTTATAAATAGAGATCATGTGAATCTCATTTCATAACATAACTCTCCCATTTGGAGAAGTACTTGGATGAAATTCACACCCTCCTTGGGAAACCTTCTCTCTCTTGTACTCTTTATCTTGGTTTCTTTATGCTATTGGTGGAAGAAGTAGTGTGCTACCCTTTTTGGAGGTATTCTTTGGCATGTATGGTGGTTTTATATTGGTAAGGAGAGGTTTATCTTTTCATTTCTTGAGCTAGGTAAATATTTATCTTGTTTATGCTTCATTGCTTAGTCACAAGTTTGATTTTCTAATTTTCTTGGGGAGTATAATGATTCACAACCCCACCATTTATCTATCTTTTTGTCTAGAAGTTATTTGTTGCACAAGGTTTTACTAGGAGAATTAAAAGGGTTTACACCCTCCTAGTATCTCCTAGCTTAACATTTGCTTGCCTTAGGGATTAAGAGGGTTTACACCTCCTAGGAGATATCATTTTTTACCTATTTATTTACTGGACTCCATAACCCATTAGCTAAAGGAACTAGTATAAATTGCATTGAAGAAATAAAATAGTGCATTGGGAAACGTGATTTTTTGTCATTTCAACTTTCTGCAATTTGGCTGGTGTTGCTTGTTCTTAGAGCACCTATTAGCCACTAGGGAGTACCCTATAAAGGGGTATTTCTTGTTTCTGTTATAAACTTTCATCTTCAGCCATTAGGGATACATAAAACCTAACATTCTTTCACTTATAACTTGTTTTTTAACCGCCAGAATTAGCTAAGAATTTTCCACTTTTATCTACTTGATCTAGAGAAACTTTTTGGTGGATTCTTTGTGAGTTTTGGTGGTTGAATTTACTGTTGTAACAACAATTTTTATACAGCCATAAGGCTGCAAAATATTTCTTCAAACAAATTTTTTAAAAACCTTCCTTCATTGCTAAAGTCTAATGTTAATTTACTTGAGTTGATCTAGTTGTTTCTAGTTTATCTCTTGCTCTTTAAACTAGACTTTTAGCAACTTGTTGTTGCAACATGCATTATCATTTTTATTGTTGATATATATTGTTACTAAATTATACAATTAGGGACAACAATATTAGCTTGATTTTCCATCATACACTTGGGCTTGTATCATTGTTTTCCTTGTGTCTTGGGCAGGTACATTCAACATTTGCAAGGTCTGCTACTTCTTGGAAACCATTGGCTACCATCAAGACCTTACTCAAGCCTTTCTCCGCACATAGAAACTTGACCTATAGGGGAATGCATTCATACATCACACTTTCCATCTCATTCCCCCATATGGTCACCAGGATTCCCCCCTTGAGGTGACCACTTCACCTCTAAAGTGATGGTAACACCTTCCTAAGGTGACAGTGGGTAGGTTCTCTCTTAGTTGTCTCCATTTGGTGGTTGGGTCAAGATTTTCCCAACCTACAACTTGTTCGATAACATTTTGGTGCCATTGTCGGTGAGGATTTTGAATCGTCTTTTGAACCCTAACGACACTTTGTAAATCTATGCCAAATCCTTTCCCTATATTTCCTGAGGACTCCACTTGAAGGGAATTCCCCTTCCACCCTTGATGATCTCTTCTTGAGGCTCATCTAGCGACTCCACCTTCCAATAACCCATATTTCCTTGTTTTTCCTTTTCCATCCTTTGATGAGCCCCAATCTCATCTGGCGACTCCATTGAGGTATTACCCTAAGTAATGGAACCATGTCCGCACGGGACTTACCATGGGCTTTCCACAAATTATGTCCTTATATGGATATTCATAATATCCCTGGATATCCAAATCATTGTTACCCGGAGTGGTGGGCAAGTTGCCCTAAATTTAATGGTGACCCAGTTCTAGCAGTCACCCATGTTGTCAATTATATGAAGTATGATTCAAGATTAAATGTGCTACATGAAGATGTGTTGATGAAAATTTGTGTATCTTCACTGGAATCAGTTCAAAGGAGTTGGCTTGCACATTTGTGTAATCCAAAGAGTATCCCTTCTTCTACAAAGTTCATTGAATCATTTCTCAGGCATTATTGACCAGCTACTCAAATTTTGCAAGATGCTTTGCAAGAGATCAAACACGCTCTTTGCAAAGAAGGTTTTCCGGTAGATGATGAGACAATAGATGAAGAAGTGCTTGAAGGACAAATATGTGAATAAAGTTACCAATCACATCCCTAATAAATTTCTCATGTTGAATATCTGGACAAGACGTTTGATGAAGATGAAGTGCTCATATCTTCCCTTCCACTTGATGAAAACATACAATCCTTTGCTCCTCCTCTACATCAAGAAGAGAACATGATGAGTCGTGACCCTTTTGAATAACTTGATAATGTTTTATTCCATGAATGTGGAAGTGAATAAGTATTAGAGGAGCCATTGGATATGACATAACATTTTGAAAAAAGTCAAACAAAACACTTTGCAGTAAGGATCGAGCCTCGTCTAATTAAGAGGCAATGGAAGAGTGTGCCCATGAAGAGAAAAAATAATCCTAATGAAGTGCAACATGTTGAGGCATAATTATATTTCTCCCACGTGATGAAGTTGAGGTTGTTTAGTCGTTCTCTCCCCTTGTTCATGAAGTTGGAGAAGAAACTAGCCTCAGTGATGAAGAATTTGAAGATCATGTTGAGGCCACCCCAACCTATGCTCTTCCTACACACGAAGACAAAGAGATGTTCATTTTCAGACATGCTAATGATTTTATGAAAGAACCTTTGAATATGGTTGATGAGCATATAGACACTTTCATACAGACTGGCAGACATAGGTGGGATTTTGGTCATCTCATTTTTTATAGAGACCCCTTGAGGGTAGCCCTAAAGAAAAGGGGTTTGATTTGTCATATTCAGAGGACTACTTTTCATGCATGAGTGATTCATATGGTTGGAAGCTTGATGATGACATGATTACATATTTATTCGAGGATAAATGGTCACAACATTTTCAGGATGATTTTCAGTCATCCCTTGGGACTTGTGATGCATAAATATTTGGGGATGCAGACTTGTTGTATGATGACTCTCAGCCACCTTCATTCCTAATTCTGGAGGAATATTGGGACATGGCCATCTTAAAGTGATCAGAGGTTCACTCTACAAAGAGGAAGTATTTTCATATTGAGGATTTCTACATGGATTTGCAGGTAAAGGGGGTGTGTTTTTCTTTTCCTAGACCTGAGCCTATCCCTTACCTTATTTCCTCTTCTCAGGGAAATCATGAGGTCTTTTTGGGATCTATCATATCTTCTCGGTCTTCAGGAAGTAGTGATCATACTAATGAGGATGAAGATTAGACATCATTTACATATAGTAGCCTTCTTCAAAGATGGATTGATCAGGCTTGTGGTTACACTTTCATGCAGGATGATCAGGCTAATGGTTTCTATTTCCATTAGGATTTCCTCTCTCCCACCCATCTCCATGAGTTTCATTTTACGATTGATTATATATCTATTTATGATCATGATACTTTTTTGTTGGACTTATATTTGTTGTTTCACATGATTAAGCACAGGGGGAGATACTTTGATGAGATGATCAAGTGTTTTCACTAGTTGTATGAATTCAACTGACATCATCTATCACCTAATATTCAAGGCCTCAAGGCCCCAGGTAAGTAGGTAGGTCGTCTTGTTTACCTTACATTTGCATATTGATTGCTTATGTTATTTTAGATGCATTTCGTATCTCATTTTTCTCTATTTTCATATTGATTTCATGCTTAGTTTTTTTTTTTTTTTTGAAAAAATGATAGAATTTTATTTTCTAGATTAGTTTCCATTTGGATTTTGATGTATATGAATAAAGGGTGATAGAACCACCCTAGATTTTATGTTTTCTTGTTTTAGAGTAGGAAAAGGTCTACCAGGAGATGTTGTGGTTCTCATGCACTCTACGATGAGCAAATTTCCCCAAGTAGGAGCGAGATGTTATCCCCATTTTGTGGGATAACTACGGAGATGATGTCTCGAGGCCCTCAGGTTGCAGTATGGAGTGTTGAGAGACCACATTGTTGTGTTGGTTTTGTCACATGGGTGAGAAAAAACACAACACTTTCATGCTTAGTTAAGTCAACTAAACAAGACAAAAGTTTGTGAGTTGATTAGATAACCAAATACACATGAAACAAAGAAAAAAAAACTGAAAAAAAAACTAAGAAATAAATGTTAGATAAGCTTGCAAAAACTAGAACCATGAAAAGAAAAAAATGACCAATATATAGCTACCAATGGATCAATATATTGATAGGCTAAACATTGTATATAAAGACAGGGACTTATGAGTCCCCTACTCCTCCTTGGGAGGGCTCTTGAGTTCCCTAACAGAGAGCTCTTCTCTTCATGCAATGGCAAGTGACAATGGTGAAGAAATACAATGCCAATTCCCTCAAGAGGTGAGTGGAATGGACCTTGCTATAGTTCTTGAATGATACAAAGAGAAAAGAGGATTCTCAAAGAAGAATTCTTATACCTTGAAGTTCTTATTTTTCTAGCACACCCATGGCACATATTTATAGTGTCCATTCATGGAAAGATATAATTGGTTCATAGTGTGAACAAGGGGCCTTTTATGGAACTTCCTAGCCCTTGACCAACCTTCAAGGTATATTTCACTCAGATATGAGTGTCAAATCATGTTGGGGGTCAGACTAGAAGTCGTTGAGAGGTTGACAAGATTCATAAATGCATAGTTCATAGAAGTGTGTGGCTTTTCTCATAGACAATCACGCATCTTGCGCACAGTGCGTGCTGAGGGTTGTGTTAGCTTGCACATTCTGCACACTATGCACACACTTCCGTTTGTGAATTTTCGCACTTTGATTTTTGAACCAAGTATATAGTTTTTTGCCTTTTTGATGGATTTTGTTGTTGTAGGTGGAATAATTGATACTAGCATTGATGTCTTTCTTCAACCATTGTGTGCAATGTTGTAGACGATTTTTTAGTGATAACAGATGCCCCCTGATGTGTGAGGTTAGAAGCATATGTATAGCCGAAATACATCAATGTTTCTTTTGCTGAGAATTCCATTGTAAAGAAGAGTGAAGAGAGGAACTGCAAGAGTTATCTACCAGAGGGAGATGAAAAATTGTGGGAACCATACCTTTCTCTAGGAGAAAATAAAATAAAATAAAAGTTGTGTACAAACGAGGCAGGAATGCCCCATGCTCGTGTCATGAAACCAAAATGTGGGATTGCAACTGATGATGGATGTTGATGTAGATAACTGTGGTTCCCTCGAGGGGAGTTGATAATGACATATGACGGTTCTAACTGGTGAACTGGATCTGAAGCGAGTAATGGACGACTGTAAGAAGTGTCGATGACTCGTAGGCATTGATGGCCTATCAACTTTAGAGCTCTTCGACTGGTATGGAACAAATACAATTGTCGCATAGTAAGACCCACTTTAACATGAGAGTTTGTTGAAGTCGAATGTTATGAGGGTCAATGAAATCATAAAGCAATGATGATTCTCTCTATGTCGTCCGAGACTCATCATTGAAAAGGTAATGAGAGTCAAGATATTTCAGCCCTTCTGGAAACTGCGTTTATGTCGACATGAAGGGAGACGCAATGCCAAGAAGCAAAGGAATTTTTGAAATCCACTAAGTAATAGATGATATCAGGTACTGACAAGTAACATGAAAAAAATCAAGATGTTGTGGGACTCAAGACTACCCTTGGTTGGGGTGTTGAGGGATGATTAGCAACAACTGTAAAACATGATCTAGAGTTAGGGGGACGACTAGATATGGGGTTAAACTGTGCCAGAGGCTAACAAAGTGGGAAAACTCAGAGATCGTGGGTACAGGGACTTGGGATACTCGAGGTTTGTTAACTATGTCGGTATGAAAAAAAGGGTGGATGCCCCAACCAAGGGTTACATAGGTTTCTTTTCCAGGTAAAATAAGGCCATCGATGATGACGAAGAAAAATCTATATATATGTTGGAAACAAAGGATTTATAAAACTACCAAAGAAATAAAGAATAATTTGGGTTGAGGATACAGATACAGAAACGGGTGCCCCAGTGAAATATGGTTTGATTTGTTTAGAGCACAAGTTTGTGAAAGATAAATGGTGGAGGGTGGGGGCCCTATAGGTGGGTTTCTGTATTAGGTAAGTGGGTTGAGGATAATATGCAGATGGGAAAATTGATGGTGGATGAGATGGAGGGCTAATGAAACTGCGGGAGGAAAGTCAATAGAACCAAGTGTAGGATGATATGACCCGGGATTCCATTGGGAAGGTTAGCAATATGATGAGAAGAATTACGGGGTTCATTCTCAAAAGTGCACAATACTATCAAGATTCCAAATCATAGGGAGTGAAATCAACATGAGTGTTAAGTTTCCAAGGGGATGAATGGGACAACTCATGTGGTGGAGAGTGCTATCAGATGACAGTACCAAAATATGGCAGAGGTAAAGATATTGCAGAGATGACTGTAGGGACCCTAAAGGTAAATGTCAGAGGGTGTGACTGGGATATGCAATGATTTAACAGAGGGAGTAACTACATGCCAATGTTGAACATATACCTGAAGGGGTTGTAAATCTTGTTGAACAAGTACATGCACACAAAAAACCAAATATCAGACATGAACAATATCTGAAGATAAAGAATATGTGACAACTATTTGATTAAAACTGAAAGTGAGCATGCATACCTGAATGTGGTGTGAGAAAAATGCTCCTCCAAGGCCAAGTGCAGATGAAAACCCGGGGAATGTGAATGTGTAGATGGCTGGATCAGGATCTCGTGGCTGAGAATGGATCAAAAAACGGAGGCTCTGGGCTCATGTAACAAAGTGTGGAAGTTGGGAAAAAGGGGATATATATGGGTGGTGGGCCCACAATGCCACCTCATTTGTACCTGTCACTATTGCTGAGCGGACGGGAGACCTGCGAGGAGATTTCGAGATTATGGCCGTGTGAGGCTACCGATTTGGGAGTAGCGACGGATAGGTTAGTGGTCCTATCATCCTGCACATTGTGAATTTGATAGATTGTAGGTAGGGGATGTACGGAGGGTCGTACAGGGGTTGTTAGGGGTAGGGGCCCACAAATGCACAAGAAAAGGGGAAATACTCGCACATGTGTGCTCGGGTATAACTCAGTTTCCTACACATTATGTGCAGAATTTTTCAATATAGTCGTGCATGGGGTATGCATCGTTGTGGCAAGAAATATCGTGCATAATGTGAGGTTGTCTTTGAGACAGTCACGCACATGTGTGTGAGGGCTGGCCAGAAAAATGCGCATTGGATGCGTTCCTGTCTGATCAACAAGTGTGCACCCATGCATGCCTGTGGAAGACACATCTGTGCATTTTTGCGCAGATATCTGAAGAAGAGTTGCACACAGATGCACAACTATATGGGGGAAAGCCGCGCATTGTGGGCAGGCTAAGGGGTGTATTTTTTGGATGTTTTATGATTTTTGATGGATGTTGAGGCTGATCAGATGTTTCTGGGTGGATGTAGGTGATCAGTAGATCCTATAGCACGATGTTGGTCCACTAGCGAGAGCGTGAATGGGATCGATTGTAAGAGGCTGTGAGGGCTCAGCCTGGAGTTCGTAGACACTTGGCGGCCTGCGGGTTGCTCAAGGTTTTTTACTGCCCCCTTATACAGTCGTAGTAGTACTTGCTCCAGTTTCTTATTAGGATGTGGAGCAGTAATCTGTAGTGCGTCATTGTGAGGGGGGATCAGTTGACATTCTCTGTGACAAAGGATGTGTATTTTTTGACGCGACTCCCATTCTAGTGGATGGCCCTAGCCGTTGATCCCCATATTCCAAGGGAGGATAGGGTGGAGACTATGGAGGCTTGAAATTGTTCTGGGTCAAACTCTATGTCGAGTTCAGTTGTCTGTATTAAGGCCATTGATGACTTATTGAATGAGTGCATCACAACCATGGTGGTGAGGATCTATGGATCCTTGGGTACTCAACGAATCACTGGTGGTCGGCTTGAGGGTGGTGGAGCAGGTCCTGTATGGGGACCTATTTAGATGGGGTGTGTTGATGCACACTAATATGGTGTCCTAGCTGAACCAGTGTCGGCGTGTTGACTCCGGTGATTTTGCGTTTGGGTCCATGTTAGTGGCCTGGTTTTTGGAGAGGGTGCCTTTGTTGCGCCCATGGATTCTTATAGTGCCATCGGGGTGGCGAGAGATGTGATTGATGCGGTGGGAACATGTGTTGGCTTGACATGGAGGAGGTGAGGGTGGCCACTACTTCACATCCATATTTGCATGAGTGTGGCATCATATTCCATAGGTGATCTTGCAATATCCATACGCGAGTATGGACTATCGGCAGGATTCAGACATGGTGCTACCTCTTGGGGAGGACTGAGACCAGAGAGGTATGTGTTGTATTTATTTGTTTTGATTTTGGTAGATAGCATTTATCATACATGTATATGGATGCTGATACTATATCGGGTGATTTTTTGCAAATGTTGGACCCTGAAGACGAGAGGTAGAGGTCGTCGGGGAGCCGACTTGATGGGAGCCATCTCGACAGGATCCTGCAAAGCCGATGGCTGGACAAAGGCATCAGTGAGATGACGTTGGTGCTGGACCAGCCAGAGAGCCACAAGGGGATGCTGCAACAATCTTAGAGGATCTGCACTGACGGTTTGAGCGGGTCCTGTAGGGTGTTCCATAGGGAATATGGGCCCACATCCAGAATGAGGAGGTCCTGGACTAGTGTGTGGGGGTGCCAGCAAAGTGGCGACCATTAATTTGTAGAGCAGCAGTGGCGGGGGCAATGATGAATAGTCGAATGCCTCCTGGAGCTGGAGCCCCCCCAGCTGGTGGGGTACCTACAACTGACATAGGACCTTGGGGGGGAGCTTTGGGGGCACCTTGAGTGCCGGTATGTATATGGGTTTAGGAGCCCAATTTTGTATAGGGTATTGGATACCCATTTTTTGTACTCATAGCAGTGATGGGACTCATGAGACTACGAGCAATTTTATATCTATTTTTTGTAAAACATTGGGGACCTTGATGATGATATCTATATGATGGATACATTTTGATCATTCTTGTCTTTATGTTTTATGTTTTATGATGTATGATGTCTATTTCTATGTGTTTTGTATGATGTTGTGTATATGATGTTGTTTAATCTGATAAATTCCAATCTAATACTAGGTTAGCCATGTGATTTGCTACTTGACTAAGGTTTCTTGGAATATGTGTAGATGTGATGGAATAAAATTTACGAGATATGAGTCTAACTTGCAGGTATTTTCGGAAGAGGCAAGGATCGTGAACATGATACATGTTGTTGAGTTGTAGGACGACAAGTTGGGAATCTAATAAAATGCTAAGGTGATGAATGTGGCAGTGACTGGCCTCGGCGAGGAGACCAATGATAGAACCATATTCATCTTGGTTGTTGGTGACCGAGCCCAAACATATGCCACTGGAATGGAGTAGGATATGTGAGGGGGTATAGAGGGTCCAAGCACCGAAGCGAGATTCTGGGTCCAGCGGCTGGCACCGTCAGCGTAACCGATGCGGTATGCTGATGGATGATGCATTTGTCAATAACATGGGTGATAGATCAGGCACAAGGAGTTGATGCAGGAGCATCGCAAGTAGCCAGCCAAGCAAGCATGAAGGCAGAAGACAGCTGGAAAGTGCAACATACATTTTACATGTTTTGGAAATGTTTTTGAAGCATTAATGTAATGGTTAAAGGGAAGCGTACTTGCGTATTGTAAACAGATCATGAGCAATTCACTCTCATATGTAGGAGGTAGAGGCATTTATGCATAATTAATCAAAGTAGGTAGATTTAAATTCTAGATTAGACAGTTTTAGGAACAGGAGGGAAAACGACTATAGACACCCTCATCTTTGTATCATTGAATCAATCAAAATTAGATCAATTAAGCACATTAGCATAGAGAAGAAGAGAGTTGTAGCAGAGAGTTGTAGAGGAGAACCCATGTACAAAAGTTCTAAATTAATATATGAAGCTTAGATTCAGATTCATGGTGCTATGATGCTTTCTGTGTATACATGCTAATTGACCTGCTTATGGTTGTTTTATTCTCTCGGTCATGCATTTGTTGTTATGCTATGTATGTATGATTTCATGTTGTATGTTTGAAGTCTGAGAGAGAGAGGAAATGAGTTTCAATTGTTTCTCATCCTGAGTGAGAATTTCTTGCAAGGAGTGCAGTGAAACGTCCGCAAGGAGTGTGTTGACGAAGGTTCATAGTTTATCTTTGAAAGCTCGGGAAGGATACCGTTGTTCTCATTAGAAGTGAAAGACAAGCACAGAATCCATGCAAGGTGTGCGCAGGCTGGTCAAGACCTTAGAACTTATCAACTAAGGTTGAGAGATTGAAGGACTGCTGTTGCAGAGAAAGTGCACAGAGTCGTGAGTTCAAATACCCATAAGTAATTGAAGGATTTCCGCAAGGAGTGCGTGCAAGAGTTATTTTGTGATTTTAAGTTGTCAGAGAAAGCTCAGAAGGGTTAATTCCTTTGAAGTGTTCAAAGGGGGGAGTCGAAGTCATTTCGTAGGATTTGAGTTCTAGTATAAGGATACTGGTTCATTTCAAAGGAGCTGTCAAGGAAGAAATCGAGCGGTCGGAATTCTCCGAGGAGAACTCCCGAAATCACGAGAATTGTAAGATCCATAGAAGTTACAAGGTGGATAAGGAGGGAAAAATCCATCACTCTGGTAACAGGAGTCAATGTGGACCATTGATTTCGATCATTGGACCGTCGGGATCATTTCGACATTTCGGGGTTCATAAGTCAGAAGTGTGGATGAAACCTTTGGTTGATCAAATCCCCAAAATGTGAAAAGAGTTTCGTGTATAAAGGTGAAGGGTGACGAGGTCAGAATTTTGGAGGTCCTGAGGATGAGTGATCGGGACACAGGGGAGAGGAAAGCCTGAAATCAGAAATCGCGGCAGGATATTTGTCGGCATTTCAGGAATCGACGTTTCGACATTCCTGTTGAGAAGGAGTAGAGTGCTCCACATCAGAAGCTTCAAAATCACGAAATCTGAAATACCTTTGGAGGAGCATTTCGGCATTTTGGCATTTCGGGATCCGAGATACCAGAAGTCCTAAGGACAAGGAGCTTGGGCCCTTGCATTTAGAATTTTGAAGTTGCGAGATCTGGGATATTGTGAAGTGGTATTTTAGCATTTCGGGAATCAGGATTTCGGCATTCCCGTTGACAAGAATTCAAGTACTTCACATGAGAACCCCCAAAATTGTGAAACACGAATAGTGTGAAGCGA
>JASDQU010737760.1:20515-34399 GCA_032191745.1 Picea mariana | reverse complement strand
GAACTCCTGAAGTCGCGAAACACGATAAAACTTTGTAGGAGGACGTGGCCAGGCATTTCGAAAAAATCAACATTTTGGGTTTCGAAAGGTGGAAAGGTCGAGAACCTCAACAACAGGATTCACGAAATTGCGAAACCTAAAATTCTGAAAAGGAAAGAAAAGGAAAGTCCCGATAAGAAAAAAGGGCATGATCAATTTATTGTGGTTAGGGGAGTTGAGTGGTGCTCTATGTTGGTTCACATGGGGCATACTCATAAGGACCTGTGGAAAACCTCTATTGTTGTGTGTGTGTAGGATTCCTTGTGGAGGAACCTAAGAGTCAATCAGACTCATTAGGGCAGATTTAGAACGATCATGTGCGGAACTCGATTATGAGGATTGGGGGTCTACATCAGGAGTGGTGGCGGTAAAGAATACTAAAAATTATACAAATATGTACAAAGATAAACCTAAGGTAGGGGGGCTACGCTTAGGTGTAAAACTTCTTTAAGTTCAAACTGTTAATTGGTTCTTTGAGAGGGTATCCTTCTCGAGAAGCCAAGATGTAGGAACCTTTAGTGAGGCAATGTTGGATGATGAAGGGGTTGTTCCATAATGACTCGAATTTCCCATGGCCTAGTGTATCGTGGGCGATATCATAGGCTAACACAAGATCACCTTCGTTGAGTGAGTGAAGGTTGACATGGTGGTAGAAGGTGGCTTTGGACCATTTTTTGGCTGGCGCATTGTGTTGTAATGAAGATCGATGGTCTTCATCAAGTGACTCTAAGGTCAACAGGCACTGCTCCATTGGAGCAGTGTTAGGTAAGAGCTCTATGGCAGTTCATAACATGGGTATTTCACACTCGATCGGGAGGGTGGCTTTGATCCCATGGAGGAGGTGGAACGATGTAAAACTGGTGGCAGTTTTGACTATCGTGCGATAAGCCCATAATGCATAAAACAACATATGATGCCAGTTGGTCTTATGTTTGTTCATGGTATGATGTAGCATGGTTTTGAGGACTTTGTTGACATCCTCAACCTATCCGTTAGATTGAGGGTAGTATGGGGATGAAAACTCATGGGTGAAGCCTTATTTTGAGGAGAGTTATGCAAATATCACGTTCTCAAAATGTTTCCCATGATGTGAAATTAATTTTTGTGGGACTCCAAACTAGGTAATGACATGGTTGAAGAAAAAATGCGTTGTTGTGTCATCAGTGTTGTTAAATGTGGGCATAGATTCAACCCATTTGGTAAAGTAAGCCACTGCTACGACAATGTACTTGTGTCCATTACTGGATGGAGGATGGAAAGTCATGAAGTCTATGCCCCATTTACAGAAGGGGTCGGAAGTGATGACTGGGTGTAGAAGAGCTGGTGGAGCTCATTCTTTGTTTGCATAAAGCTAGAATTTATCGCATCACTTGATAGTTTGAATGTAGTCATGAAACAAAGTGGGACAAAAGTACCATGCTCAAATGATTTTTTGGGTGGTAGAAATAACCAAGAGGTGACCACCTCAAGAGCCGTTGTGGTAATCATTCAAGACTCTATTGGCTTCGTTGATGGTAAGACATCGTCGAAGGATGGTATCGACCCCGCGTTGATAGATAATGTTGTCGATAAGGAGGTATAGGGGGGCCTAATGGTGAATGCGTCAATGATCATCTCGAGAAAGATGAGACCCAAACTTATGTGTATGAAGGTAGACGAGGAGGTTGTCATACCAGGGGTCATCGGAGGGGATGAAGAAGAGGTGTTCATCGAGGAAATCCTCATTGATGGGGGAAGCTTTGGTGTCCGAGGGAAAATCCATAATGAGTTCGGCTGGGACCAGAGATTTCTTGCATTTGGGAGTAGATAACTCCAGATCGTATTCATGGAGGATAACGATCCATCGAGAAAATTTTCCATTAATCTGTCATCGAATAAGAAAGTATTGCATGGTGTTGGAATTTGCGATGACCTTGGTAGTTCGAAGCAGAATGTAATGTCACCGTTTTTGGACTACGAGGACGGAGACTAATGAAAGTTTATCATCATGATTATACTTTAGGGGTGGCCCTAAAAGGTTTTTACTAATGTAGTAAATCACATGTTCACGACCATCATCCCTTAATTGGATGAGGACTCTTTCCACTGAAACAATAGAGGTTGATAAGTAGAGGATGTAATCGCGATCATAGTTCCGGGGGACTAATCAAAGGGGCACTGGATAGGGTGGATTTTAAATCATCAAAAGATGTTTTCGGCATGTTTGTCCCATCACAATGGGACATCATGTCATAGTAGGAGGAGAAAACCATGTGCGCGAGTGGCGTAATATGGGACAAAGCGATGTAAAAAGTTGGCTTTGCCTTGCAAGCTCTGCAGTTGGTGTAAATTCCTAGGTGGTGGAATTTCTGTGATAGCTTGGACCTTGAGGGGGTCCAGAGTGATGCTGTGTTGGGAGACGATGAACCCGAGGAGGTGGTCAACAGTGATGCAAAAGACACATTTGAGGGGGTTCAAGAAGATATTATATTGGTGACATCGTTGGAAAATGATGCGTAAGTCGTCTAAATGTTGGGTTCACTTTTTGGATCGAGCAGTGAGTTCGTCGAAATAAGTGAGGATAATGTGAGCAAGATCATGAAAAACATAGGTCATGGCCCATTGAAATGTAGCAATGACATTTTTGAGTCCAAAAGGCATGACATGATAAGAAAATATACCCCAAGGGGTTGTAAAAGTGGTTTTTTACTGATCTACTGGGTGGATTTGAATTTGATTGTAGTTAGAGAACTCATCCATAAAGGAATGTGCTTCATGGTCGGCACAATCGTCAATGATTTGGTTGATAAAAGGGGTTGGGAAGTTGTCTTTGGGACATGTGTGGTTGAGATCGTGAAAGTTTGTGCAGACGCGAATAGTTCCCTATTTTTTATTAACGGGGATGGGCTTGGAGACCCACGAAGTTTACACAATGGGGAAAATTAACCCGACAAAGTGTAACTTGTCAATTTTGGCTTTGATAGCCACAACTTTGGATGGGTGGAGGGGATGTTTCTTTTGACGAACAAGGGAGATATTTGGCCATGTGTTGATTCAATGTTCAACTATAGAAGGATTGAGGCCAGGCATCTCCGTATATGACTAGGAAAAAATGTCCCGGTATTCCTGAAAGAGAGCTTTATAAGAAATAATTTCTTCAGGGGAGCATGCGGCACCAATGGTGATTTCTTCTATGATGAAAGGTTTAATGGAAATGTCAATTTTGACAGTGGGGGAGATGTTGGCCAAGTTTCCTTCTTCAAAAGCATAGGGGGTAGAGATATGGTTTTTGAACCAGACAATTTGCCCCAAAGGAATAAAATCCTTGGTTTCGATTGCACACAGGGAGGCTTGGGTAGGAGGTTGAAAGGCCTCGTGTGAGAAAAAAAGTGCTCGATGATGGAGTGCATTCCATGGGAAATATGGGGTAGTGATTTCCTCCAAGATATCTTCGTCATAGTGGAAAATGCAAGAAGACAGGGGATCCTGAGAGATGGTAGGGGGAACCGTCAATGGGTAAATTTTATTGTCCTCAAGGGGTGAGGATGTAGAAGGGATATCGTGTATGGGGTGTGATGGCTCACTTGACATAAACCAAATGTCACGGTATTGTAGATGGTACCTCATTCTCTTGGGGACTGACGATGAAATATAATGAATGTCAGTAATGTAAGCCTCCATGGGGAGTGACTGAGAGGGCTCTGGATGAGATGTGTGGCGTACTACGACTAATGTTTGGTGGAACTGAGGTGGAGCTGGGAAATGATGAGTGTAATGGCCATATTCTGAACATATGGTGCACACAAAATTGGTTTGTATCCCTTTCTTGTGTATGGTTGAGGACTTCATAGTAGTGGTGTATGTACTTGGTGGAGTGGCAAGAAATGTGGTTGCTTTGGGGAGCTGGATAAGATTGTGTAACTCGGGGAGAGTAGGAAATTTGTTAGTGGGGTGTTCGTCTCTTTTGCATAGTGCGCAAGGAGGTTGAGCTCAGGGAGGGAGCAGAGATATGGGCTCGTTCTTCCTTCGTCTTCCCCCAATGGTGGTGGTGTTTCCGCTAGTTGGGGGTAGGGGTGGTGTGGCCGGAGCTTGTACTGGGATTGGAATCAGTAATCCCTCTGTCTAAGAAGGGAGATATGGTGTAGGAACGATAGCGGGTGGATGAAGATACCAGACAGGGATGGCGAGAACCATGTTTGGAAGGGTGAGAGTAGTAGCTACCTGGAATGCTTGGACTCCATGTGGGCGGTAAAAAAATGGAATTTGAGTAATGGATTGAGGGACTGTCTCCCAAACCAGGACTTTCCCTTGGATGCAGGGAAACCCGGGATAGGTGGTGCAGTGGGGTTCTCAAGGAATTCTTGAGGTAGTAGTTCTTCGACTAGTGGAATTTCGATGTGGGTAGGGGCCTCCGTGAGAGGAGTATTGTCTCTAACATATATTCCATTAAAAGACACTACACACACTTGTGCTGAAATAGAAGGGTGTAGGAGAGGTGGTGTTTCATGATTTCCCCCCAACAATGATGGGTCCTTGAATATTCTAGGACCCATGTCGATAACTAAAAAACAATTCAAGCTAGTGCAGACAAAGGGGAGAATGTTATCAATGTTGGTGGAATGATTGGGCTCGTAATGTGTAAGTTGGTCGATGGTGACGATTTTCCCATTATGGGGGAACATCATCCTACAAAACACATAAGAGGTTACTTCCTTCATAACATCCATGTAGCTACGTCCGAACAATATATTGTAATCAAGTGGGGCGTCAATAACTTCAATTTCAATCAGGATGGTTTTTCCCCCAAGTTCTACGGGGACATTTTGGAAGAGACCTTCAAGGGATGATGGTTGACTGTCATAATCTCTCAGGGTGATAACAGAGGGTACTAGCTCAGGTGAGCCGAGGTTTTTCCATACTACTTTGGACATTATGCATGTGGATGCACCTTCATCGATGATGCACCAATGAACTATGATGTTCTGGATCTTGACTGGTATCTGAAAAGCTATTAGGGTGGGGAGGCGTGGTTCTCCACTATCTAGATCAAAGGTGATGAGTTGAGTATCAGCTGGGTCAGCTACCCCCAAAACAAAAAGCAAGTATTTGCGTTGTGATGGACAGGTTTGGAGAACCTCCAACACACAGATGGCTGTAGGAGACTGTGCTAAGTGATCTATCGAACTATAGTTATGTGTTTCCTTAGCATGAGGATTGTGTACATTTTGTTGTAAAGGCATACATGGTATATAGGGGTTTGGTTTAGTGTTAGGGCAGGGAATCATCAAGGGTTGTCCTGTTGTAGCTGGAGCTTCTTCTGAGGTGGTTGGGGTAGAGTCGAGAGGGACTCTGTATTGATGAACACATGTTTTCAAAAGAATCTCTTCTTCATTGGTAAGGAGGATATTGTGATCGGTTGTATTTCTAGGTTGAGTGGGATCTAGGTTTTGATATTTCCCCATTTGTGGTGAGGACAAGTTTATCTCCTGTTGGGTATTCATCACACCTTGGTGTGGAATAGGGTTTTGAAAAACAACGGAAGGTGGTGGTTGCAAATAATGTTGTGGGGATTACTGAGGGGCAGGAGGTGCTAGGGGGCGTTGAGTGTTCATGGATTCTTTCATCCATTTGAAATCGACAATTTGGGGGAAATGGTGAGTATAATTTCCATCTTCACCACATAGAGCGCAAGAGAAGTTAGTTATGAGGTTATTCTTCTTCCCTTGTCGTGGTTGATTGTTATTGTTTCCCCCTTGAGGGTTTTGGTTTCCTTGATTCTGGTTGCCCGCAACGAGATGGTTTTTTTGGGGGTTATTTCCTCTTGGTCCCGAGTTGTTATTGTTTTGTTTTTTTACTTTCTTCTTATAATTATTTGGCTGATGGGCTGGATTTTCTGTGTTCAATTGTTCAAAATTATGAACCTGTTGAATGGGAGAGGGATGAACAAAATTAACATCGACGCGTGGTTGTCCTGGTGGAGGAGAAATCGGTTGGGGAGGACCAAGAAATTGGAAATATGAATTTGTTTTGTGGAGACGATCCATATAGAGTGTAGGAAGTTGAAGCACTTCCACTATTGATGGGGTTATATGTGGGGGTTGGGGGTGGACCCATACTAGATTGAGAGACTAGATGCATCTGGGGTACTGGTGGGGGTCCCCCCAGCAGTTGAGAGGGAGAAACAGGATATGACTATTGGCGAGTGGGGAGAGGGAAATAATACGTCCCTCCATATGGTTGCGGATATTGATTTTCACCATAAGCGGGTGATGGGTGGCTGTAAGGGTTGAGATGTGTCATAGAACCAATCAACCCATCTGTTGTGTGGGACATCCTAGGTTTGTCCTAGTTGAATGGTATGGGTCTAGGTGCATCGGGAAATACTATGTACAAGAAACATCATTGAGCATATATGAGATCAAATTGTTGGGCCTTGTTGATGGCTTCTTCTTCTGATTGAGGAAAAGTGGATGCTACATCATTGGCAATAACAGAGATGAGTGATTTAAGAAACCAATCGAGGCACTGTTCTTTGGTGGTTTCTGCTTTACACAAACTACATTGTCAATGCCATCCATGGATGTGGTCAGCTATATGGATAGTAGTGGTTTGTTTGAACTCGGAGAGGATTTCTAACCCAGTATTATGAAGAACTGGTAATTGGAAAAAGAACAAAAAGGCCTTGGCCAATGATTCAAAAGTCACATGGGACCCTGATTTTTCGTCCACATACCATTTGGCTGATGAACCAGTGATATTTCTTTGAAATAACCTCAAGTGGATGGAATCATCCACGGTTCTGTTTGAAGAGCACCATAAGTGGAAGGTCATGACATGGTTGGTGGGATCTTCCCCCAGTTTTCATTCAAACTTTTGAATATCTAAAGGCAATTTTGTAGGCATATTAGGCCAAGTGGAATCATGCAAAATGGGATCATTTGTGAGTTTGGTTAAATCAAGAATGTTGAGGGATTCCAAGTATGGCATAGGGATATTTGGTGGAGGATTAGTTCCAACCATTGTGTGTGGAGGTAATGGACCAGTCCCTTGAGAGGGATTTGGTGGGCTTGTACTTATCCCTTGAGAAGAAGTTTGACCCTCGCCTCCTTATGAAGGAGAACTAATAGATGGATGACCTTGGTTATTTGAACCAAGTAAAGTTGATCTCAAAACAATATCAGTCACTGGGGTGTGAGATGGTTGAGACGGTGAGTTGGCAAGGCTAGGGACTCCTCCTAGAATAGGAGGGAGATTCTGCAAGTGTCTAGAACGATGGGGATTCTGTGGTTCTCCTATGGTTCTGACTAGAAAAGTGAATGTGCGCAAATGGTGACAAGAGAGAAATAAATGAACAAGAGCTTTGTATATTACTGGGATCGGAATTAGTAATCCGTCTGTCTAAGAAGGGAGAGATGGTGTAGGAATGATAGTGGGTGAATGAAGATACTAGACAGGGATGGGGAGAACCATGTTTGGAAGGGTGAGAATAGTAGCTACCTTGAATGCTTGGACTCCATGTGGGCAGTAAAAAAAGGGAATTTGAGTAATGGCTTGGGGGGCTGTCTCCCAAACCAAGATTTTCCCTTGGACACGGGGGAAACCTGGGATAGGTGGTGTAGTGGGGTTCTCAAGGAATTCTTGAGGTAGTAGTTCTTCGACTATTGGAATTTCTATGTGGGTAGGGGACTTCGTGAGAGGAGTATTGACTCTGACATATTTTCCATTAGAAGACACTACACACACTTGTGCTAAAATAGAAGGGTGTAGGAGAGGTGGTGTTTCATGATTTCCCCCCAACAATAATGGGTCCTTGAATATTCTAGGACCCATGTCGATAACTGAAAAATAATTCAAGCTAGTGTAGACAAAGGGGAGAATGCTATCAATGTTGGCAGAATGATTGGGCTCGTAATGTGTAAGTTGGTCGATGGTGTCGATTTTCCCATTATGGGGGAACATCATCCTACAAAACATAGAAGAGGTTACTTCCTTCATAGCATCCATGTAGCTATGTCTGAACAATATATTGTGATCAAGTGGGGCATCAATAACTTCAATTTCAATCAAGATGGTTTTCCCCCCAAGTTCTATGGGGACATTTTGGAAGAGCCCTTCAGGGGATGATGGTTGACTGTCATAATATCTCAGGGTGATAACAGAGGGTACTAGCTCAGGTGAGCCGAGTGTTTTCCATACTACTTTGGAAATGATGCATGTGGATGCACCTTCATCGATGATGCACCAATGAACTGTGATGTACTAGATATTGACTAGTATCTAAAAAGATACTAGGGTGGGGAGGCATGGTTCTCCACTATCTAGATCAAAGGTGATGAGTTGAGTATCAGCTGGGTCAACTGCCCCCAAGGCAGAAAGCAAGGATTTTCACTGTGATGGATAAGTTTGGAAAAACTCCAACACACAGATGGCTGCAGGAGACTATGCTAAGTGATCTATCAGACTGTAGTTATGTGTTTCCTTAGCATGAGGGTTGTGTACATTTTGTCGTAAAGGCATACAGGGTATACAGGGGTTTGGTTCATTGTTAGGGTAGGGAATCATCAGGGGTTGTCCTATTGTAGCTGGAGCTTCTTCTGAGGTGGTTGGGGTAGAGTCCGGAGGGACTCTGTATTGATGAACACATGTTTTCAAAATAATCTCTTCTTCATTGGTAAGGAGGATATTGCGATCAGTCGTATTTCCAGGTTGAGTGGGAATTGGGTTTTGATATTGTCCCATTTGTGGCGGGGCCAAGTTTATCTCCTGTTGGGTATTCATCACACCTTTGTGTGGAATAGGGTTTTGAAAAAAAACCAAAGGTGGTGGTTGCAAATAATGTTGTGGGGCCTACTGAGAGGCAGGCGATGCCAGGGGGCGTTGAGTGTTCATGGATTCTTTCATCTATTTGAAATCGACAATTTGGGGGAAATGGTGAGTTTAATTTCCATACTCACCACATAGAGTGCAAGGGAAGTTAGTTATGAGGTTATTCTTCTTCCCTTGTTGTGGTTGATTGCTATTGTTTCCCCCTTGAGGGTTTTGGTTTCCTTGATTCTGGTTGCCCCCAACGGGATGGTTTTGTTGGGGGTTATTTCCTCCTGGTCCTGAGTTGTTATTGTTTAGTTTTTTTACTTTCTTCTTGGAATTATTTGGCTGATGGGCCGGATTTTCCATGTTCAACTGTTCAAAATTATGAACCTGTTGAATGGGAGAGGGATGAACAAAATTAACATCGACGTGTGGTTGTCCTGGTGGAGGAGAAACCGGTTGGGGAGGACTAAGAAATTGGAAATATGGATTTGTTTTGTGGAGACGATCCATATGGTGTGTAGGAAGTTGAAGCACTTCCACTACTGATGGGGTTATATGCGGGAGTTGGGGGTGGACCCATACTAGATTGAGAGACTAGATGCATCTGGGGTACTGGTGGGGGTCCCCCCAGTGGTTGAGAGGGAGAAACAAGATATGACTATTGGTGAGCGGGGTCCCTCCATATGGTTGCGGATATTGATTTTCACCATAAGTGGGTGACGGGTGGCTGTAAGGGTTGATATGTGTCATAGAACCAATCAACCCATCCGCTGTGTGGGACATCCCAGGTTTGTCCTAGTCGAATGGTATGGGTCTAGGTGCATCAGGAAATATTGTGTACAAGTAACATGATTGAGCATATATGAGATCAAATTGTTGGGCCTTGTTGATGGCTTCCTCTTCTGATTGAGGAAAAGTGGATGCTACATCCTTGGCAATAACAGAGACGAGTGATTTAAGAAACCAATCGAGGCATTGTTCTTTGGTGGTTTCTGCTTTACACAAACTAAGTTGCCAACACCATCCATGGATGTGGTTGGCTATATGGATAGTAGTGGTTTGTTTGAACTCGGAGAGGATTTCTAAGCCAGTATTATGATGTTCTGGTAATTGGAACAAGGAAAAAAAGGCCTTGGCCAATGATTCAAAAGTCACATGGGACCTTGATTTTTCATCCACATACCATTTGGCTGATGAACCAGTGATATTTATTTGAAATAACCTCAAGTGGATGGAATCATCCATGATTCTGTTTGAAGAGAACCATAAGTGGAAGGTCATGACATGGTTGGCGGGATCTTCCCTCATTTTTCCTTCAAACTTTGGAATATTTGAAGGCAATTTTGTAGGCATATTAGGCCAAGTGGAATCATGCAAAATGGGATCATTCTTGAGTTTTGTTAAATCAAGAATGTTTAGGGATGCCAAGTATGGCATAGGGATATTTGGTGGAGGATTAGTTCCAACCATTGTGTGTGGAGGTAATGGACCAGTCCCTTGAGAGGGATTTGGTGGGATTGTACTTATCCCTTGAGAAGAAGTTTGACCCTTGCCTCCTTGTGAAGGAGAACTAATAGATGGATGACCTTGGTTATTTGAACCAAGCAAAGTGGAACCAAGTAAAGTTGATCCTAAAACAATATCACTCACTGGGGTGTGAGATGGTTGAGACGGTGAGTTGGCAAGACTAGGGACTCCTCCTAGAATAAGAGGGAGATTCTGCAAGCATCTAGAATGATGGGGATTCTGTGGTTCTCCTATGGTTCTGACTAGCAAAGTGAATGTGCGCAAATGGTGATAAGAGAGAAATAAATGAACAATAGCTTTGTATATTACTCGTGTTCAATAAAAACAATTGCTCGTGTCCTAAAATACCTATCGTCCTTCCTCTCAATGTAGCACTACACCTTCCAATAGCACTCAACCGTGGGGTTTGAAGCCACCGGAAGCGGAACTAGTGAAGGTTGAAGTAATCAATTATAATGAGGGGTAGAGGGTGCATATCCCGAAAGAGCTAGCGATACTTCCCAATAGCCACACAAAATCTGATCAAGTTGCAATTGTAGCCCACAACCATCACCTTGGTAGATATCCTATGTTTGGCCACTAAGTACCTCGGTCAAAGTGCAACATTTAGGTTTTCAGCCTCAGAAATGGGTCATGGGATGGATACCCTCACGAGAGTTGGGTGACTCAAGGAGGGATGCATAGAACAACCGGACCTCAGCCTTCGACCCTTCAAGGGTATCTCCTTGCCTTATGGTATAGGAACACTTGACTTGGAGGATTTGAAAGTTCCCTATTTATCAAATTCTATTGTTTGAAAATGTGAGAACCTGATAACTGGGGGTTATTTGGATGCCTACCCCGGATCCTACCTAGACTAAAAATTTTCTTTTGGCACCTCCTGTGGAGGAAAATTTAGTGCATTCTTAGAAATTTTTAGATGTGGTGGGCTGAGAGATTGGGTTCATGGACCAACCTCATTTGAATTAAATTGGCGTGGATAGTTTCCAAAGAAGTAGTCAGATGTTTTAGAATTCCTTTGAAGAAAGCCTACTTCAACCTTCACTATTCTAATATAAATTATGTGTGTGATGAGTGGCTTTGTGTTCAAGAAAGTGAAAAGTGTGCAAAGATTTTTAATAATTTAAGTGTGAGATTGCAACATGTGGACTTCCTGTGGTCCTTACAAATCTTCTTACTTAGCTTACTATGTTTCTTTGGTACAACCTTGTGGAATATTTAAATCCCTAAAGAACTAGCAATGTGGGCATATGGGTCCATCAAATCCTTTAAACTCCCTAAAATTTTGTCTATACTAAGAAATCTTTTGAAACTATCCTATAATTGTAGACATGTGGGCATGTATGGGCCTGTTACTTTGATCTTTTAAACTTTACTAGAGTGTTTTCTAAAATAAGAAAGCTATTTAGAAACTATCCTAAGATTGCAAACATGTGGGCATGTATTGGCCCTTACAAAGATTTAAGATGATTTCCAAAACTAAGAGGAACCCTAGGGGGGATTTGTCCTCTCCTAATTATTTGTTAAGGGAGATGAAATGTCCTTCCAACAACCTTTTCTGATTCCATGGATCACACTAGGGTGTGGGGGAAGAGCATACTTGAGGGTTAAAATTGATTTCTAGTCCCAAATTAATTGATTGTGTTTGAAAAAAAACAATAACTTCAACTCAAAATTTTAAATGCCAAATGAGCCATCCATGTGGCAACAAAGGGAAGAGAAGAATAAGGATTATTTTTACCCATATGTGCTTATGTTATCTAAAATTCCTTGTGATAAATGATTCTAATTGAAGTGTGATTGCTTTACAAAGTGCAGGAAATTAAAATCTAAAGGAAATGGGCCCTCAAACCATTCATAAAAACCCTTACAATTTGAAAAAATGAAATTATGCGTGGGCTACAGTTATGATAGGCGCATAGAGGGTGCAGAGTGTGCAAAATGCGCAGAGGAATGAATTCTATCACGTGCATAGTGCGTAGAGTGTGCGTTTGTTGGCCTTGAAAGTTGTGCACTTCCTGTCACGCATCGGGAAAGAAATTTCGAAGTGAAATTCTCTTGCCCTGGCTCTGAATTTTGACTTTGGAAGGTTGTCCTAGGCCGGTTTTGGTACCTCATATCAAAAAAATAAAAAAGAATTTCTCTCAAGACTTAAATAGGGAGGAATTTGATACCGATCCCCAGTATGGTTGCCAATCTGTTGTGTTGGTTTTTTCAGATGGGTGAGTAAAAACACAACACTTGCATGCTTAGTTAATTCATCTAAACAAGACAGAAGTTTGTGAGTTGATTAGATAACCAAATACACATGAAACAAAGAAACAAAACTAAAAACAACTAAGAATTAAATTTTAGATAATCTTGCAAGAACTAGAACCATGAAAAGAAAAACATGACCAACATATAGCTACCAATGGATCAATATATTGATAGGCTAAACACCGTAGAGAAAGGCAGGGACTTATGAGTACCCTCTTCCTCCTTGGGAGGAATCTTGAGTTCCCGAATAGAGTTCTCTTCTCTTCATGCAATGGAAAGTGACAATGGTGAATAAATACAATGCCAATTCCCTCAAGAGGTGAGTGGAATGGCCCTTGCTATATTGCTTGAATGATTCAAAGAGAAAAGAGGATTCTCAAAGAATAATTCTTGCAGCATAAAAATACCTTGAAGTTATTATTTTTATAGCACACCCATGGCATATATTTATAGTGTCCATTCATGGAAAGATATAATTGGTTCATAGTGTGAACAAGGGGCCTTTTAGGGCACTTCCTATCCTGTCACTAGCCTCCAAGATATATTTCACTCAGATATGAGTGTCAAATCATGATGGGGGGAAGAATAGATGTGGTTGAGAGGCTGACAAGATTCATAAATGCATCATTCCTAGAAGTGCGTGGATTTTCTTGTAGATAGTCACGCATCTTGCACATGGTGCGTGCTGAGGGTTGTGTTATCCTGCGCACTGTGTGTGCGCTTCATTTGGTGAATTTGCACACTTTGATTTTTGAACCAAGTATATATTTATTTTCCTTTTTGATGGATTTTGGTGTTGTATGTGGACTAATTGCTACTGACATTGATGTCTTTCTTCAACCATTGTGTGCAATGTTGTAGATGATTTTTCAGTGATAACACACATGACGAGCAGTGTCCACTTGCACATACAGATGCTCGCTCTATCACCACATTATGATCCATTGTCAATGCATCCACCACACCATCTATATTATGGAGGGAAGATGGGTCTTGCTCCATGTGTTACAAGTCAGGTATTGTGGTAGGTAATCACCCTAATATTTGAGGCATTTAAACATGTTGTATTTAAGCTTCTTTTGATTATATAACACTGTTAAGGTCCTAACCCGCACATAGTTAGCTCAATGTATTCGGATGTAATAAAGGTCAATATTAATAAGACCTTTCAATAAAATAGAATAAGGCGGATGTAAGAAGACCTAATAGAAGCTTCCGCTTCTAGAAGGATCTTCCTCTAGATGCTTCTTTTTAGTATAAATAGGAGTC
>JASDQU010737759.1:95459-157825 GCA_032191745.1 Picea mariana | reverse complement strand
CTATGGACCTTATAAGGTGTTGCAAAAGATTGGTACTATGGCATACAAATTGGAGCTGCCTGCATCTTCACGAGTACACCCAGTTTTCCATGTTTCATGCTTAAAGAAGGTTATAGGTGACAAGATCCCAATTCAAACTATATTTCCAGAACTTGACAAGGAAGGAAAAATCATATTGGAGCCTGAAGTTATCACTGACACAAGAATTCTCCAGCTAAGGAATAGATCCATTTCAGAGTATCTCATTAAATGGAGGAAACTACCGGCTGAAGATTCCACTTGGGAAGATGAGTCTTTTATACAGAAGCATCCAGAGTTACTCAAGCGTTGTGGACAACACTTGTCTCAAGGGGAGGGTCATGTTAATCCCTAATGTTGGCTCATTACCCCTTAATTGGGGCATATTATATTAGTAATTTTATTTTATTTAGGTCGGCTTTAGGCCATTAGTTGTAATTATGCCTCCTAGTCTCCTATATATACCAAGGAGACATTTTCATTTTGAATCATCTTGTACTTGAACATTTAAGTGGGGTAAAAGGAGGTTGCCCCCTCGAAGAGGCTTATTATCTGAAATTATCTCTTTTTCAAGGCGTTGAGTACTTTTTCTGAGGATTTTCTATGCTATATTGATATTTGGCTCTTAACATAGATAAGACGCTCTTCAAGCATAGTTGTGTTGGGTAGTAGTTCCACTGCCAACTTGAGAGAAGGAATATGACACTCTATAGGAAAGACTACCTCCATCCCGTAAACAAGTTGGAAAGGAGAGAATCCCATAGCAGTCTTGATGAAAGTTCGATATGCCCAAAGTGTTGAGTATAACATCAAATGCCAATTCGACTTGGCCAAGTTGATTGTGCGTTAGAGAATATTTTAAAGAGACTTATTGACAGCCTCTACTTTGTTGATATTATGGTAGCCGTGGGAGGTATTAACATCTACGTGTAACCTTTGACGAGACTAATATTTCGGGAAGCAAGAGAGACCCTAAAATGTTGGATAATAACCCTAGAAGAAAAGTCGGCTCAAGAGAATAATTAATATTGAGTTATTAGCCTCTAGGAAGAGAAGTTGGCCGAGTCAAGTGAGTTGGAGCAGTATAAATAGAGGGCGCTAGAGCTCATTTGGACTCACTCACTCTCACAACTGCATAAGGACAAGTGGTGCGCATGACTAGAGGAGAGCTGCAACTGCTGTAGTAGTAACTTGGTATTTGGTTATGGTTTGGACTTTCTGCTTTGGTTATGGTTTGGAATCTCTGCTTGGTATGCTAGTTTTGGAGAGAAGTACGCTACCTTGGTTGCTATTGGTTCTAGGGTTTGCTTCTAGAATTCTATCTGTCAAGGTTAAGGTGCTCGGGGATGGCTTCGGCCTATGGTTGGGTGACGATATTTCTATATTTTCTATGGAGAAAAGAGTACATATATTATTCTAACAGGTTATGGGCCCACACTATCTTTGGACAATCTAACCACTGGAAGGTAGATTGGGAGGATTTACTCAGTTGCAGTCAAAGTTTTGCTACAACAACGAAACCCTAACCCTCGTGTTGAGGCACCTTAAGTGAAGTGCTTGACCTAATTCTTGGTTAACCTAGTGTGCCCTAGCCTAACACACCTCCTGGTACTCTCAACAAGCCAAGATGTCAAGTTTGAATTTTGGTCAAAGTCAATGTTTGACCAAGTCAAAATCTAAGGTTGACCAGTCAAAAAGTCAAAATGAAAGGAAGTTACGAAGACAAAAGACCTAGAATGAAGAAATTATATGTTGTTCCTAGGAGAGATCTACTGAAAGGAACATTACGAGGTTTACTAATTTTCTAGCAGCTAAACCTCTCGTCCAACAAAGTCATTATAAGGTTTACCGTCACAGTTGGGTAACAAAGGTATGTACCTATACATGTTATTTTAATTTGTATCATTAGCATGAGTGTATTTGCAGGGAATGCACAAAGGATCTTGTCCAAAGCAGTGATCTTGGATTCAGTGCATTCATAAGATCAACACACTCTCCAGGTTTGACTTGATATATCTCTGGTTGTTATGAACTTCTAGTCAAATTTATAAGCTGAGTTTAGTCAAGATATTATAAGTTTGAGATTGTATTCTCTAACTCAATTTTCTGTTAAGAAAGTATATTGTTTTTAAGTTGAAGAGACATGATACATGTCCCAGAAGAAAATCAATTCAAGTGGAACAATAACAAGACTCCAGGCTGGCATATCAAGTTTGACATCTTTATTATTGTCACTTAAGTAAGTATTGATAAGTACTTAGTAGCTTATACTACTCAGTGTAATTATTTTCAAATATGAACTAAAGCCTACTCTAGGAGATATTTCTTATTCGTGTTCTTAGACTAGATCATCTTAGTAATGCTACCAAGAAACTATCCTTCATATGAAAGAAGTTGTATTGAAAACACTGTTGTTCTTGTTGTCTCAGGAAGGTTATTTCATGAAGCCTATCATGAATATGTTTTTCCAGGCTTGTAGCCATTGCCTCTATCCTTGTCCTTATTCTTATTTCGACTTCCTATCATAAACATATCGTCTTGGATCTTTCTTTTGCTTCTTGTCTTGTTCCATGCAGGTACCCTTGTGAAATATGTTGACAACCCTTTGATGAACAATATTTGCGGAAGATGTTATGGAAGAAGTTTATAAGGATGACATAATGCTTGCAACAACTGCCAGATGGGCAGAAATCAGAACAAATAGAAACAAACTTAAAAATACTCAGAGGAAGTCAGTAATCAAAAGGAAACCATAACAGGCTTGTGACACTTTGCATAAAGAAAAGAGATGTGCAACATACATAAGAATGGACTCTCTCAAATAAAGGGAATTGATTGGAGAATTCCAAAAACATGCAGTCTCAGTATAAAAACAAGGAAGTTTTAGATATTGCTCGTTCATGCATGAATTTGGGATTAAGAGGGAGCTAATCCCCAATGATATGGTCCATTCAAGAATCAGTGAAGACTTATAAATGGAATCTTTGATAGATACAAGGTGAGATTCAGGGCTAAAGGGTTCTCCCAGAAGAGGGAGAAGACTATGATGATAGTTTGTTCTAGTAGCCATATATACCTCTACCTGAGCCATTATATCTCTTATAGTATCCATGAGTGGAGTTTACATCACACAGATGTAAAGATTGTTCTCCTCAAATAGAGTAATTGAAGAAGACACATATGTATAACAACCTCAAGGTTTTGAGGTATACCAGAAAGAGATCCATTAATGCAGATGGAAGAAGACCTTGTTTGGATTCAAGTAACTTGGTGCAAAGCCTCTCATGTACAACAAAAGCGTGGTGAAAACTTCCTATGACATAGGAAGTGTATCGAAATAGTTCTTCATAATTCTGGGATAATGGATTACAAATCCATAGAAAACTCCCATGATGAAAGACCTGAAGAAGTTTAGAGTCTCTGATCCAGTAGACCCATCCCTGTATCGACAATTGAATGGCTCATCGATGTATTTGGAGAGTACTCATTCAAATATTTGCTTTGTTGTTAAAATAGTTCCAGGTGGAACCTAGCCATGAAAATGACTTGAAATGTCTTCGTGGGACATTTGAGTTATATACAGTTGCATGGATTTATCAATTTAGATTGGGAAAGAAGTGAAGATAAAAAAATAAGTGATTCTTGGATATGTTTCGGTTTGAGCTTTGCCACAATATCATGGGCTAGTAGGAAACAAAAGTCTATTGCACTCAACACTGCAAAAACAGAGTATTGTTGATGTTTGGAAAACATCGGGAAGACATTCTCTAAAGATAATAATTAATAATATAATTATTATTGATTATTATATATATTATATAATAGGTAAATGATAATAACAAATAGTTATTGGTTATTCAAGGGACGCATCCTTTCATGGATGGTCACCTTATGTTTCCTATATATGAAACACTCATCATTGTAATAATATATCGAATATCTCTCATATCTCATATGAATAAAAACCAACATGGTATTAGAGCAGGATTGGGCTTTACTCCCTCATGGGAGAGCCCATGAAGATGAGAGTTTAAAGATCCTACTTGTGTTTACTAAGAAGAGGAGTTGTGCATAACCCTAACCTGTCACAACATGGAAAGCACATTGGCTATCAACATTTTTTTCTGTGCCTCTCGGCCCTAGATCAATATGGCTTGCATTACAAGCACATGCATAACAATTGTTTTGGAGATGCCAAGACATCATCAGGTTGAGGGTCTGGTCAATGAAGAAAAAGGTATTTCCTTCACTATTCAGAGGCATTCTGATTACCTTGTCGGTGAGATGTGAATCATCATTTCAAAGAATGCGTTTGAGCCACTCGAGTTTCGACATGTATTCCATTCGAGGGCATTCATTTGTAGGAAGGGCTAGGGAATATGCAGACACACAACACATTCAAATTCATACAGTGAAAATAATAAGAAACCGCGGCTTGGTTGTTAAAGCCTCGGCCCTCTCAAAACAATTGTTTTGGAGATGCCAAGACATCTTCAGGTTTGAGATGTGTTTACTTTCTACCGATCTATGGATCTTCCTCATTTACTAGTCCTGTTGAGACAAAGAACCGATCATGGGACTGCAATTTCTAAATGATTCCTACCCTATGGCCTTTGATTCAACTACCTACGAGTAGGCAAGGTTGAGCCAGTTCATTCATGATGGCATTGATCCCTTGGAAAACTGAAACCTGCAAAAATATTGATATTCAATGGCATTCACAGAGAACGATGGCTTTGCCACATAGACATATGTCAAATCCATTGCAGAGATACTGGAAAATGAAGTAAGTGCGACCTGGTTTGAAAATAGTGAGTGAAAAAATCCACAAAGTATATTTGATAACACTGTTTGAATTTATTCCCATGGAAAAGGTTTAGCCTCTAGAAAGAAGGCATCAATATCAATGAAGGAAAAGCATGCATCTTCAGAAATCTTCCTTGGTGATCTGTTGTTGTAATGAATCCATTGAATTTCGTCTGTTCAATGGTGTATGTTAGGTAAAAAGATGACCAACAAGGAGTCACAATGGACAACATTGTTTTTGCCCTCAATGACACTGGAAAAGGGATGAAAGGGGTGCTATACAAGGACCTAATTCTGGGAAAATTAATGACACACTACCTATAACATACTTTTCAGCCCATCTATTGTTGAGACAGTCAAGGTGATGATTCATGATCAACATTTACCTATGTTTATGTGGGCAGAGGCATCCATGATTGTAGTGTATGTTCAGAATAGAATTCCTTCAGGAACATAACTCATGAGGAGGCCTTCACCAGAGTGAAGCCTGAGGTTGGAACACTTCAGGATATTTGGGTGTCCTGTATACATTCATGTATCCAAGGAGAAAGGGACTAAGCTAGACCCTTCAGGTAGAAAGAGTACATTTGTGGGGTACAATGAGTTTTCAAAGGCATACTAGATCTACATCCCTGGTCAGAGATAGATTGAGGTGAGCATAGATGTTACCTTTGAGGAGGAGGTAGCCTTCATGAGATATAGAGGATCTCACATGGATATTGATAGAGAGAATCAAGAAAATATTGTTCCTTCTTCCCCTCCAGTTGATGTTCCAAGAGATATTGTAGTAGGTCATAAGAGACCTACATGGACTCGTCAAACTCTGCAGGAGGCAGAAAGACATGTAGCTCCTCGTGGTACCTTTCGAGAGAGAAAGAGACCTCAAAGGTATTCGTGCTATGCCGCAGCTATGAGCCACATCATTGATTCTGATCCTTCATGTTATGAGGAGGCATCTAGTATGGAGAGATGCCATGATGGAGGAGTATCAGTCCATCATGAAGAATGATGTGTGGTATATTGTTTTGAGACCTGAAAGCAAGTCTGTAGTGACTTCCAAATGGATCTATAAGATCAAATATACAACTGACAGAAGCATCAAGAAGCACAAAGCAAGTTTTTTTGCTAGAGAATTCTCTCAGGTGGAGGGAATAGATTATGAGGAGACATTTGATCCTGTTGCTCGATACACTTCTATTCGAATGATTATTTCCCTCGCAACATCCATGGGTTGGAAAATACATTAGATGGATGTGAAGACAACCTTTCTCAATGAAGATATTGGGGAAGAAATATACATCGAGCAGCCAGATGGTTTCATCATACATGCATATATGGACTCAAGCAGGTACCTTTAGCTTGGTATGCGAGGATTGATGGACACCTGATGAGTTTGGGCTTCAACAAAAGTGTTGTTGATCCCAACCTGTACTACAAAACTAATGGCGAGGCCTTGATTTTGGTCCTCTACGTTGATGATTTATTCCTCATAGGTACATAGAGATTTATTATTGAATGCAAGTATCCATTGGCCTCTAAGTTCGAGATGAAGGACCTTGGTATGATTCACTACTTCTTGGGACTAGTGGTGTGGTAGATAACTGATGAGATCTTCCCAAGTCAGGGGAAGTACACAGTTGAGATATTGAAGAAGTTTGAGATACTGAAATTCAAGCTCGTGTCTATACCAATGATGACAAATCTAAAGAAACTAAGTGTGTCTTCTTTTGATTTTGACGAAATTGATCTAACTCCGTATAGAAAACTGATTGGATAATTGATGTATTTGGTTAACACCAGACCAAATATTTGGTATGCAGTGAGTGCACTTAGCCAGTTTATAAGTTAGTCGAGATAGAAACACTAGATTGTTGTGAAACATGTGTTGAGATACTTGTTGCAAGGCACATTTCGACATGGTCTGAGATATACTTCCAATATTGATATGATAAGGCAGGAATATATTAACTCTGATTGGGCAGGGAATGCAATGGATAGAAAGAACACCTTTAGGTGTTGCTTCAATTTAGGATCTTCCATGGTTTCCTGGTGTAGCAGGAAATGAACCTCTGTGTCTTTGAGCACAATAGAAGCAGAGTACATTGCATTAAGTATGATAGTCCGTGAAGCAGTGTGGATTCACAAGCTCCTTGCAGATTTATTTGAACATGTGTTGGATTCCACCATTATTCATTATGGTAACCAAAGTTGTGTGAATATCTCTAATAATCTGGTGTTTCATGAAAAATCGAACCACATTGAGATCAAGTACCATTACATATGAGACATGGTGCAGAGGAAGGAAGTATTGGCATAATACCTTCCTACAGATGAGCAGGTTGCTGATGTTCTTACCAAACCAAGACAAAGTTCAAGTACTTCTGTGACAGACTTGGCATGGCAGAGAATGCCTCCCTCGCTAAGAGGGAGTGTTGATGTTTGTAGCTTCCTGAGACATTCTCTAGATCGCACTACTCTGTAATTGAGTTGAGTTGATCCGTGAGGACACTTATCTGAGAAGGGATAAGTGGAACACTTATTCGAGAAGGAATAAGTGCAGTTGGGCTTATAACCCAACGTCCCATGTGGAGAGCACATGAGGACATGTCAAGGGAGTTGACCCTAGTGTTTCTAGAGGGTGTAGCCTCTAGAAGTCCACATGGAGTGCCATGTGTGAAAAACTTTCTCCAGATCATACTCCTTTGTGAATTGAGTTGAGTTGATCTGTGAGGACACTTATTCGAGAAGGGATAAGTGGAACACTTATTCGAGAAGAAATAAGTATAGTTGGGCTTATATCCCAACGTCCCATGTGGAGAGAACATGACGACATGTCAAGGGAGTTGACCCTTGAAATCATAAACTATGGGAGTTGACCCTAGTGTTTCTAGAGGGTGTAGCCTCTAGAAGTCCACATGGAGTGCCATGTATGACAAACTTTCTCCAGATCGTACTACTCTGTGAATTGAGTTGAGTTGATCTGTGGGGACACTTATTCGAGAAGTGATAAGTTGAACACTTATTCGAGAATGAATAAGTGCATTTGGGCTTATAGCCCATCGTCCCATGTGGAGAGCACATGAGTACATGTCAAGGGAGTTGACCCTTGATGTCTCACACTATGGGGAGTTGACCCTAAGTGTTCCTAGAGGGATTAGCCTCTAGAAGTCCACATGGGAGTGCCATGTGTGACAAATATTTTGTTACTATGGTGGTTTTGTACCACTGGCGGAGATTGCGTGTCTCTGAAAAGTAGTTGTGTACTACTATGGAGTGTCGATGTTTCAACATCAGGCATAACTTCTCCTACATTGGGTTGCAGACCAAGGGAGATAGGATACATTTATCACAAAGGTGCACTTGTAATAAATGGGCCCAGACGTAGTCCTTCCTTGATCATGACAAGGAATAATATGGACTCAAGGTGCTTGAAGTGCTTTCCACATGTCAGTTAGCAACATGTTGACATTCACTCATAGGTGTGTACCTGTGGTGAAAGATCCTGGTGTGATATTTGTCCAAGTCATGGTGATTTGACAAGGAATGATAAAGACACAAGATGCTATATGACATTAGATGCGAACCCAAAGTGAGCCTATTATTAGAGAGAGTTAATTGGCTCAGAGGGAGAGATGCAGAAGGAGTTTTCTCTCGGTTCAGGTGGGAGAGAGATGTCTCCCAAGACTGACATACAAGTGTCATGAGTCTAGGGTTAAGTTTGTATACTTCAAAGAAAAGAGTGGCATGTTGCATAATGTCTCTCTCATTGAGAGGGAGTGTTGATGTTTGGACGACATCGAGAAGACATTCTCTAAAGATAATAATTAATAATATAATTCTTATTGATTATTATATATATTATATAATAGGTAAATGATAATAACAAATAGTTATTGATTATTCAAGGGGCGCATCCTTTCATGGATGGTCACCTTATGTTCCTTATATATGAAACACTCATCATTGTAATAATATATCGAATATCTCTCATATCTCATATGAATAAAAACCAACAAGTATATTGGAGCTTGTGATGCTTGCACGAAAGCAATGTGGCTTTGTAAGATGGTTTCTATATTGTTTGATGAGGTGTTGGATTCGACCATGATATATTGTGATAACCAAAGCTGTGTGAATCTCTCAGAGAACCCAATGTTCCATGACATGTCGAAGCACATTGAGATCAAGTACTATTTTCTCCGTGATAAAGTCCAGAGGGGAGAAGTAGTTCTCCAGTACATCTCCACTGATGAGAAGATAACATATATTTTTGGTAAAGCCTCTACCCAAGATGAAAAGTTTACGTACTTAAGGGACAAGCTGAGACTCGTGGAGATGACTTCCTTATTGGAAAGGGAAGTGATTACTCCCTAGGTTGGGAGGGAGAAATAATATGTTATTGATATATGGACAATCATTTTCTAGTTTGGAAAATGGTGCAGGTTGGGCAGTCACTTTCTAGTCTGGAAAGTGGTCCAGGATTGATCAAAATCTGGACCAGGGGTCAAAATGTAGCTCAAAAAACAATGTTCTCAGAATCGCTTCAACTCAAACGAGAGTGTAGGCCTCGTCGTTGTGAACCCAACGCAACTCGTTTCGTCTCAAACGGACATCGGGAGCGAGAGATATCGCTATTTGTTCGAATCGTCAAACAGGCAAAAAAAAAAGAGGACGCTGACTGTGCAGTCCGTATAGGCTGACGTGGCAGGGACGTACGATGATGTGGCAGAGACCGTACAACTGTATGATGATGTGGCATGTGATGACATGGTAGTTTTTGATTCGCAGATGTGGTCGAATTGTGTTGTGACACGTGGCATCATTTTTGGTTAATGGTATGGTGCCACGTGGCATCATTTTTGGTTAATGGTATGGTGCCACGTGGCCTAGTCATGGGCTGCCACATGGCACCCTGTTATTGGCTATTGGTTGTTGTTTAAAATTGTATGGAGTTCGTGGGGGTCGAACCCCTGACCTCCCTTTTGGCTCCGCGCTTTGGTAGAGTGTGGGCTACCACTAGCCCACACGGTATTACTTATAAACTATATGTTTTATAAAATATTTGAATTCGATTTATGTTGTATATGGCGGGGGGTTGGGCCGGGGCTTAGCCCTGACCCGTGGTTTTATTATGTTACATATGACCATACCATAGCATTTGCGCGGGAGTTGGTGTTATACACGGAGCCCAGCCCCCGGTCGCACTAACACTACCACACGACCATGCCCTTCGTTGATTGTGCGCGGGGTTTTCAAATGTTGGCTCGTGGTTATATGTGTGACCGCATGCAATCACAACAGAGAGCATGGGAGTTTGATACGGTTGAGTTTTTGTGCTAGCCCGAGGTCATATGGTGACCGCATGTGCCCACGAGCTTAGCGGTTAGGGGCTGGCGCACCCATAACCGTCCTATAGTTCACACCGTTGGCGCAGTTGCGCCCGGTGCTGGGTTTAAGCACGTGTTTTGGAGCGTGTTCTGGGTTGAGAGCCCAGAGGTGCGATTTGGCGAACCAGAGACAACAAGCTTGAAGGAAGAGAATGGTAGGAGGCCTATCTTCTTCATTTTTTGGCCGAATGAGGTGCCGTAAAAGCCTAGCTAGGGGTTTTTGGACGTTTTGAATCCATTGGCACTGTTTTCGTAGCCATTTGAAGACTTATTTTGCAGGTTTTTAACCATTGAAGTTTCAAGAAGCTTTAGGGAGCTTGAAGCCCTCATTGATTGAGGTCATGTTTTGGTGAGTCCAAGTTTGTTTTCTATGACTGAATAGTCATTTTGGCTAATTGTTATGCTTTGAACACATTGGGACAGGTTTCAGAGGCTTTTGAGGACTCTTACAGGGGTTTTTGCCATAGAGAAGCTCATGGAAGCTTAAGGCCACATGTAGAAGAGGTCATGCCCGGATGAGCCATGATTCGTTTTCAGAGTTTTATTAGTCATTTTTGGGGTTTTTATGTATTCTGATCCTAATGGTACAGCCAGAATTTCCATTGGAGTTGAGCAACAGCTTGTAAAATAATCTTTGACAAATTAATCCCAGAGAGCCAAGTCCATTGATGGAGGCTCAAGGAGATGTAGCCCGGAGAGGGGTGAACTCCTTTATCATGTTGTTATTGTTGTGAGTTTGATGATTTATTTGCTGCAAGTTGTGTTGCTGTGTATTTATTTAAAGTACATATTTAACCATTTAAAAGAACATTTCCTCACACATGAACATTTAAAAGAAGAAGCATAAACTTGGCACATAATTTATCTTGCATATTTTAACACATGGAGCAAGGTCCTGTAAAGTTTATTTTAATGAAGTAGAGGGTGCTTGCATAGCATAACAAGTCAGCCTTCTATTTTCAGATCAAGGATTCTTAACATATATTTTTGGTAAAGCCTCTACCCAAGATGAAAAGTTTACATACTTAAGGGACAATCTGAGACTCGTGGAGATGACTTTCTTATTGGAAAAGGAAGTGATTACTCCCTAGGTTGGGAGGGAGCACTAATATGTTATTGATATATGGACAATCATTTTCCAGTTTGGAAAATGGTCCAGGTTGGGCACTCACTAGTCCGAAAATTGGTCCAAGATTTCTGACGGACAATCATTTTCCAGTTTGGAAAATAGGTCTAGACAGGATGTTCATTTTCATAACGAAAATGGTTTGATAGATTGGTGATGTACATAGACAACGATTCCCCTTGTGGATAGTGTGGGGGACTGATCTAGGACAATCATTCTTCTTGGCAGTCACTCTGAGAAGTGGTCAAGCATAATGGTCTGCCTCTCCGGGTAGTCATTCTTTCGAAGTTCATATTTGTGAGTAGTTTTGAAGAATGGTCTGATATAGGAGGTTGGTGTAGGATAGCCATTTCCATAGGAAATGGTCTGGACAGTCATTCCCTAGGGTAGACTCATTATCGCCAGGTTGCATTGTGATTAGTGCCAGAATAATGGCCCAGTTAGGTTGAATGGTTCAGGTTCAACAATCAAGGACAATCATTCCCTAGGGTAGACTCATTATCTCTAGCTTTCATTGTGATTAGTGCCAAAAGAATGGCCCAATTAGGTTGAATGGTCCAGGTTCAACAATCAGGGATAGTCATTCCCTAGGGCATACTCATTCTCTCCAATTTTCACTATGATTAGTGCCAGAAGAATGGTCGAGTTAGGTTGAATGCTCCATGTTCAGAAATCAGGGACAATTATTCTTCTATGCTTGGGAAGAATACTCCAGGTAGCCCATGGCTGATGTTTAACCTTCTGAGGGAAGATGTTCTTCCAGATCTCACAGATGTGTGTGGAAGAATGGCCCAGATGACTTAGTTTGTATCATGATATTGTTTATACAGGTTGATATTAGATGATATGATTATTGTGAATACCGTATGTCTCTAGATAGTATATGTATGCTACTGTGGTGGATGTGATCCACTGGTAGTGACAGTGTGTCACTGGTTAGTAGCCGTGTGCTACTAGGAGTGGTTGTGTACCACTAGATAGTAGTTGTATACTACTATGGATAGACACAATTATGTTCTGTTGGATGAAATTATAGTAGCAATATGCTACTATCTTATTGCCATGGAAAGTACCACCAGTGTTGGAGTTGATTTCCATCTAGATGGATAGTTAGTGTGTTGGTGGATAGACATTCTCCAAGCGGAAAATGGTCCAGAAAGAACGTATTTTTGGTGGACATGCATTCTCTTTGTGGAGAAAGGTTCAAGTTGACAGATTGTTGACGTATCATGGACTGGTATTTTCCTAAGGCATAGATTGTGGCCCGATTAGGAAAATGGTTCAAGACCAATATTTTCCAAGGCATATGGGTAGAGATTGATATCTATGGTACATATAACCCAATTACAAAATAGTCTGAAATTGACATTCCTGTAGGAATGGTCTATGTATCCCATAGGGTGGATTTCAACATTTGGGAGGTTTGGAATTCTTCTAGGACATAGGTCTAGATCAGAAGAATGATCCTTGTATCCCATTGCGGATCTTTCAACATCTATTGGGACAACTATTCTTCTAGGACGTATGTCTATATTAGAAGAATGGTCCTTGTATCACTATGTTGAGTGAGTGACTTTTTCAGCATCATGCTTGATTACTCAGATGGAGTATGGTCTTGAGAGATGATGCAGTTGATGCTATCATATGATACTGATAGTGGTGATGGTGCTCGTGATGTGATCATGAGATAGCTTGTGTGGATATGTTGTTGCTACTGGTTGGATGGTTTGTTTGTTCTCAAAACCATTGCCTTTAATACCTCCCTATCTAGGAGGGAGTGTTGATATTATGGTAACTGTGGGAGGTATTAACCTCTACGTGTAACCTTTGACGATAGTAGAATATTCTGGGAAGCAAAAGAAACCCTAAAATGTTGGATAATAACCCTAGAAGACAAGTCGTCTCAATAGAATAATTAATATTGAGTTATTATCCTCCAGGAAGAGAAGTCGGCCTAGTCAAGTGAGTTGGAGCAGTATAAATAGAGGGCTCTAGAGCCATTTGGACTCACTCACTCTCACAAATGCATAAGGACAAGTGGTGCACATGACTGGAGTAGAGATGCAACTACTGTAGTAGTAACTTGGTCTTTGGTTATGGTTTGGACTTTCTGCTTTGGTTATGGTTTGGAATCTCTACTTGGTATTCTAGTTTTGGAGAGGAGTATGCTACCTTGGTTGGCTATTGGTTCTAGGGTTTTCTTCCAGAATTATTCTATCTGTCAAGATTAAGGTGCTCGGGGGTGGCTTCGGCCTATGGTTGGGCGAAAATATTGCTATATTGTCTATGGAGAAACAAACACACCTATTATTCTAAGACACTTGACCATTCTCTTGTGGATAATAGGGTGACGAACGTTCTTGCTTAAACCCTAGCTTTGATGTTAACTCGGTCATCATATTATTTTGAAAGTGACTACCATGGTTCGTGACAATATATTTCAGTATACCGAACCTAGTGACAATTTGGTTGAAAACGAAGAGTGACGTTGTTTCCCCGTCATTACTAAATGTTGGCATGGTTGACCCACTTGGTGAAGTGGTTTAATGCCATAATGATATAACGATTCCCCCTAGCAGAAGCATGTAGTGAAATAAATTCCACACTTAGTAAAGGGACCAACAACAATAATAGGAAACATAGGAGCAAGGTGTGCCCACATCTTCCGAGAGAATATCTCACAAGGGTGACACTTCTTAACCGCCTCTATACAATATTTGATTAATGAGGGACAAAAGTATCCAACATGAAGGATTTTTTGGGTTGTTTCCAGCCCAGACAAGTGACCTCCACATGCTCCAGTGTGGCAGTCGTTTGATACAAGCTCTGCTTCCTCATGAGTTAGACAACGAAGGAGAATGCAATCGACTCCTCGATGATACAAAGTGTCATCGATGATAAGATAATTTTGTGCTTGATGGCGTATCCATCGATGCTCATCACGAGAATCAGAGGAAGGACACTTCATATTCTGAAGATACACAAGTATATCTCCATACCAAGGGTCAGAAGATGAAATAAGGAAGAGATCCTCATTGATCAAAGACTCTTTAGACAAATCTTTTCCACTCTCAATCAGAAGTTCCAAAATCAACTCTGCAAAGACCAAATATTTCTTGTAATTTTTCGACACAAAGTCCAAATAAAATTCTTGAAGAAAAACAATCCATCGATTGATATTCTCGCTGATTACCCGTCATGTCAACACATATTGGAAAGGATTAACTGTTAATGTTTAATCCATTATTATAGTTCTTTGCATTTCAATGAATAACAACAACATAAGATAAATCACCGAGAAATAAACAATCACAAGAGACACATCATTTATCCTAGGAAACCCTCATGGGGAAGAAAACCTAGAAAAAATTCCTTAATATAGATAGCCAATACAATGCCAAGAGATAACTCAAACAAGTACATAAAGTTCTCTCCCAAAGATGCACCTCTCTCTCTCTCTCTTCTCCAACTGCAGCTCCAAAACTTGTCTCTTAATGAACAAGTGAGTGTGTGTCTAAGTGACGTGCTAGCCTCCTTATTTATACAAGACTGGCACGTGTGGGAGTGTCCTTTCACTGGCAGGGCCAACTTCTTCTCCTGGGTGGTTATAACCACCTTTATTATATTCTAGGGCCTCTTTTATATATTCTGGGGCCGACTTCTTCTTTTTCCTATTACAATTATGTTATGACCAAACCACAAAAGGGGATTTGGTCCTTTTACAATAGCCGACATGATCAATCCACAATGGGGATTGATCCAATGAATAATATATCAAATAATAATAAGAATACACTTTGAAGTTACATTATTTCAACACTCCCCCTTAACAAGAAGGGTATTCTACAACAACATTAGACGAGAGAGAGGCCTTTATCATCAACAACATCAGGATGGCAACATCATCAATATCATCTTGGAACACTGACTGGCGTATCTATAAATCATCGAAAATTTTCTTCATTGGCAGCATCATCATTCTCAAAGGAATGCAATCATCATCTGCATCAATATGAATTAGTATAAAACTAATACATCATCATCATCACAGCACGAGGCTGGCTATCATCATAATACAGGATTGGCTTTACGTCACAACTGTCAAGCTGGAAGCTCAGTACTCATCTTGCTTTATGTCACAACTATCAAGATGGAAGTAAGATTCTAGACTAGCTTTACATCACAACTTCTCAAGCTAGAAGCACAGTACTAGTCTCATCTCAACGTCTTGATTTACATCACAACACTCAACATGGAAGTAAGATACTAGACCGACTTTATGTCACAACTTCTCAAGCTGGAAGCACAATACTAGTCTCATCTCATCGTCTTGCTTTACGTCACAACCATTAGGTTGGAAGCAAGATACTAGACTATCTTTACATCACAACTTCGCAAGCTGGAAGCACAGTACTAGTCTCATCTCATTGTCTTGCTTTACGTCACAACCATCAGGTTGGAAGCAAGATACTAGACTGGCTTTACGTCACAACTTCTCAAGCTGGAAGCACATTACTAGTCTCATCTCATCGTCTTGCTTTACATCACAACCATCAAGTTGGAAGAAAGATACTAGACTAGATTTACGTCACAACTGTCAAGCCGGAAGCACAGTACTAGTCTCATCACATCTTCTTGCTTTATGTCACAACAATGAAGCTGGAAGCAAGATACTAGACTAGATTTACGTCACAGCTGTCAAACCGAAAGCACAATACTAGTCTCATCACATCTTCTTGCTTTACGTCACAACAATGAAGATGGAAGCAAGATACTAGACTGGCTTTACNTCAAGTGCTATTTCTGTTGCTATTTCGTATATCATTTCTGTGTATTGTGAAGATTATGCTGGATATTTCACTGTTATTCTGTTATTTCTAGCATTTCGTTTCTGTTCTGCATATTTTATATATCTGGTATCTTGCATTGCTTTACATCACAACAATGAAGCTAGAAGCAAGATACTAGACTGGATTTACGTCACATCTGTCAAGCCGGAAGAACAGTACTAGTCTCATCACATCTTCTTGATTTACATCACAACACTGAAGTTGGAAGCAAGATACTAGATTGGCTTTACGTCACAACTGTCAAGCCGAAAGCACAGTACTAGTCTCATCACATCTTCTTGCTTTACGTCATAGTAATGAAGCTGGAAGAAAGATACTAGACCGACTTTACGTCACAGCTGTCAAGCCGGAAGCACAGTACTATTCTCATCACATCTTCTTGCTTACGTCACAACAATGAAGCTGGAAGCAAGAGATGTCTCATCACAAAAACTACTCCCCCTTTCGAGGAAGTTCCTTTCGAACTATACCAAGCTTATCTCGAAAGTGCTCAAAATTTACACAAGATAGAGCCTTGGTCAACACATCAGCAACCTGTTAATCCATGCTAACGTACTAGAGATTTAAGGCTCCTCTCTGCACCATGTCACGGATGTAATGATGACGAATCTCCATGTGATTTGACCTGTCATGGAATACATGATTCTTTGTTATCTTTATGCAGCTCTAGTTGTCACATAGGATCATGGTTGCTTCCATCTCTAGGTCAAATAGGCCGGTCAACAACTTTCGAAGCCATATAGCTTCGCAACTGGTAGAACATGCAACAATGTATTCTGCTTCCGCTGTGCTAAAAGCAATGCTGGATTACTTCCTACTCTGCCATGAGATCATGGATGATCCCAAACTGAAACAACATCCTGAAGTGCTTTTCCTGTCAGAAACACTTCCTGCCCAATCTGAATTAGTGTACCCACTCAATGTGAAATCATGATCTCCATCATAATTGAGACCACAATCTAATGTACCCTTAAGGTACCTCATCACATGTTTTGCAACCACAAGGTGAACATGTTTGGGTTCTACTAGAAACTGACTGAAGGTGTTCACAACAAAAAAAATATCTGGTATGGTGTTCGTCAGGTACATCAACAATCCAATAATTTGTCTATACAGTGTGGCATCAATCAATTCTGACGAAGTATCGACCAACAGCTTCAACTTCGTTTCCATGGGTGTATTCATGGGCTTGCACTCTAACATGCCAAATCTCTTCAAGATTTCGACTGCATACTTCCCTTGGTTAAGGAAGATTCTCTCTGGACTCTGGCATACCTCAAGACCTAAGAAATAGTGCATTAGGCCAAGGTCTTTCATCTCAAATTTTGAAGCGAGTATCTTCTTACATTCAGTGATGAGCTTTTCTTATCCAGTTAAGAATAAGTCATCCACATACAGTAATAGTAATACTGGCTCATCATTCATCACCTTGAAGTAGAAGTTAGAATCTGCTTTACTCTTGGTAAATCCCAAGCTCGTTAGAAATATGTCTATCCGGCCATACCAAGCTCTAGGATCTTGCTTCAATCCGTACAAGGGTTTCTTCAACTTGCATACACTAGGCTTCATGTTTTCAACTTCAAATCCTTGAGGTTGCTCTATATATACTTCCTCTTCGATAACACCGTTTAGGAAAGCTGTCTTTACGTCCATCTGGTGTAACTTCCACTTCATCTTAGCTGCAAGGGCCATGATGGTTCTGATTGAAGTGTATCTAGCTATAGGAGCGAATGTCTCTTCATAGACAATGCTTTCTTTTTGAGAAAATCCACGAGCTACAAATCTTGCTTTATACTTGTCAATACTTCCATCAACAACATGTTTTATTTTGAAGAGTCATCTGGACGATACCACATCCTTGTTGTTTGGTCTGGGAACTATTTCCCATACATCATTCTTTATTATGGATTGGTATTTTTCTGTCATGGCATCTGCCCATTCTTTCTTCCGAATGGCTTCTTCAAAGTAGGTAGACTCCTTTTCTAGGAGATCACACATCAAAGCCATAAACTGGAGAATGGCTTAGGTCTCTTCACATGTCTTGTGGTTCCTTCGGGAACACCATATTTCTCTCCATCTTGAACAAGCTCTCTAGCCCATGCTGGCTTTGTTTTATGGGAGATTGTCATCTGAGGAGGTTCTTGAAACTCTACTACGTCATGATCTTCTATAATTTCCTCATCAAGGGAAGTTACAACTTCCCTCACTGGTTCAACAGCTCTGGGAACCTCCCTGACTGATTCTGCAACTCTGGGGATTACGGGTTCCTCTTCATATACCTCTTCAAGCTGGCATTTTCTCGATTTCTTGAGCATTGCATCTTCATCAAAGGTCACATCTCTGCTGATATCAATGTGGCGGTGACTTGGTATATAGATCCTAAAGGCCTTGGAGACCTCACAGTATCCCACAAATATTCCCTTCTTTCATGAGGGTTCCAACTTGTTTGTTTTCTCTTTCGGTATATGTATAAATACTGGGCAGCCAAATATTTTGAGATGGCTTACCTCTGGCTTCTTTCCGGTGAACATCTCTTACAGGGTCTTGAACCCAAGTGCACTATGGGACAATTGGTTTTGCACATATATGACTGTCATTGCTACTTCTGCCCATAAGCAGATAAGAAGATCTTGATCGTGGATCATGGTCTTCATGACTTCCATTATCATTTTGTTCTTCCTTTCAACCACACCGTTTTGTTGAGGATTATAAGGAGCAGTGAGTTCCCTCTTGATCCCAACATCTTTGCAGAAGTTCACAAACTCTTTTGAGGTGTATTCTCCTCCATTATCTGACCTGAGTATCTTGATATTTATTTTAGAAAGATTCTCTATCAAGGCTTTGAATTCACACTAATGGAGGAGGATGGCATTGGGCCACACAAACCTGAATTAATCAGTTCTAGGACTCCTTCTGCTTTGATGTCTCTCTTCGAAAAAGGGTTCTTGATGTTCTTCCCTTGTGCACATCCATTGCATACGCCTTCATGGTCAACCTTGAATTCTGGTAAACCTGTGATCGCTTTGCATATGTATGGCAGCTCCTTGTAGTTAATGTGAGCTAATCTTCTATGCCAAAGTTCACATGGGTTTTCAATGGCGTGGGCCATGGCATCTTCTGAGTGACCCTTTAGCTTATACAAGCCATTTTATTCTTTTCCAATGATGATTGCTTCATTTATGGTTTCTTCTTTAGTACGTTACCTTCTGCAACCTTCACTATTGCTTCCCTATGACCTAGAACAAGGTCAACAAAACAACAAGCAAGAGTAATATCCTTTTGATAATATAAAGCAATAGCACAAACAATCACCACATTAGCTCCTTTAGAGCTATCACTTGTAACTTGTTTGAAGCAAAGATTAAAGGTAAGGAATATGATACAAAATGAGTTCAACACTCTCATGGTGTTGTGATCAAACATTCCTCCATGGCAACCTGGAACTAGCACAACAGATTCTTCCTAGAGGAGGTTTTAGTTGTATCAGACAAATGATTATGTTTAAGCATTTACCTCTATATGCTCACATGCTATCAAGTATGATACTTTACAAAGACTGCTATCTCAACTATAGTCATCAACTTGTCATGTGTACCTTTGAATATTATTAACTTGATTAATCAAACCTAGAGCCTTATCCTCAGGAATGAGTGCTTGATTTTCTTCCGAGTCTCCTTCACTGAAGATGACGAGTGATTTCTTCAACCTGTCTTCTGTACTAAGACAATACACTATCTTGACAGAAGGTTGGGTTAGAGGATAATCTCTATGATCTCAACTTTTAATCCATCTAATACCTTGAATCAGAAAAGGTTAGAATGATGGTCATAGCTACAACATGAAACATTGATCAATATAACAAATGGATGCATGTCAGAAAAATCACACCTGGGTTGCATCATTCTCCGAATGTGTTGGATCTTGAGATCCTTCTGGATCTATGGCAAGAGATCCCTTCTCATGCAAATACTCTTTAAAGTTTAACCATTTAAACATATGTGAGTACATACCTCTGATAACATTTGCAGGTAGTGGCACCATCTGGCAGTAGCAGTAATCATTACCAACTGTTAAAAATTTCAAGGGTGACTGCAACTAGTGGTACAACTACAACTGCAACTGCAACTGGTTCTGAGACTGCAACTACAAATGCAACTGGTTCTGAGACTGCAACTACAATTTCAACTTAGGGTTTTATGAGGAAACCCTAATTTTTCAAACTTCTAATTTGAAATTCTGATTCAGGGGATAGATGCGCTGAGCTGAGGCTAGTAGCCTGGTGTGCTTGGATCTGAGAAAATCCAACTTTTACCCCTCCAAACTTGATCTGTGGATTTCTGGACTGGTGCTTTTGGTTTTTTGGTACCTTTGGTACTGTGGTACTTCTAGTACTTCTGGTTCTCTGGTACTTTTGATACTTTGTGAAACTAGGGTTTCACTTTCCGGGAGATCTAGCCACTGAAAAGGTGCATTGAAGGTGCCAAAATGATCCTTGGGGGAGGGCACACTTTTCTAGATGGTTTTAGGGCTGAAATACCTGACCAACAAAAATCCCTAATTTGCATGTACGACAACAATGACGTTTTTCACTTTTCTCTTGTGAAAGATGCTCTCTTCAGCTTGGCTCTGATACCATGTTAATGTTTAAGCCATTATTATAGTTCTTTGCATTTCAATGAATAACAACAACATAAGATACGATCACTGAGAAATACACAATCACAAGAGACACATCATGTATCCTGGGAAACCCTCATGGGGTAGAAAACCCAACAAAAATTCCTTAATATAGATAGCCAATACAATGCCAAGAGATAACTCAAACAAGTACAGAAAGTCCTCTCCCAAAGATGTGCCTCTCTCTCTCTCTCTTCTCCAACTGCAACTCTGAAACTTGTCTCTCAATGAACAAGTGAGTGTGTGTCTAAGTGAGGCGCTAACCTCCTTATTTATACAAGACTGGAACGTGTGGGAGTCTCCTTTCACTAGCAGGGCCGACTTCTTCTCCTGGGTGGTTATAACCATCTTTATTATATTCCAGGGCCTCTTTGATATATTCTAGGGCCGAATTCTTCTTTTGCCTATTACAATTATGTTATGACCAATCCGCAAAAGGGGATTTGGTCCTTTTACAATAGCCACCATGATCAATCCACAATGGGGATTGATCCAATGAATAATGTATCAAATAATAATAAGAATACACTTTACAGTTACATTATTTCAACATTAACAACGACTATGACGGTGGTATTATGTAGTAGAAGATAATGACAAAACCTTTGGACAACGTGAATGTTGACGCCTGAAAGTGCAACAATGAATACTATGCTCGCAAATGATTGCCAAGATTTATTAATTGTCTATATTAATAATATGCTAGTAGGTGGGACCCCCTTGTTATACTTATGGCAATATGGTGGATAAGCAACGCTTATTTTTTTTTCCCTATGTGATGGTAGCAACACAGTTTTCTACAGTTCATTTGTTTCAGATCATGGTTTAAAATGTTTATGGTAATATGTGGTGGTTGGGTGATTCAAACATGGAGCTAAATGGTTTGGATGATCTCTCATAAAATATGATAATGTTTCCCTTTTGAATGAGAGAATTATACCCCAATTTTAATTTTTGATGTTGTGTAAGGTTCATGGCGAAAGTTGGGTGATCTTGACCCTTGCTACTATGGTTATGTGCATTGTTTGAGTTGCATAGTGGATTGTGTTCCTAGCACACTGTTATTCGAAGGCACTTAATATTGGCAAGGGGTGGTGCACTTTGGAATATTGTGCACTTTGCAAAAGTAATATGGAAATTTTGGATTTTTGGTTGAAAAATGGTTTGAATGTAGTGTTATGGTGAGTTGGCTAGTGGGCTTGGATCGTACTAAAAATTGAATGAATATGTAAAGGGAGAAGCATCATGCAATAAATACACGTCACTCAAACTCCCCTCGAGCCTGTCACCCTAGTCATTCTTGCATTTTTGGCTTTGGTAGTTGCAGCTGCTCCGCCTTGCTCGATCGCGGAGAAAGTATATAGTCTTGGGTTTTCTCCTCGTGAAAAATTTTACAGGTATTGGTTTTCTTACTTTTCCATCCATGAGAGTTACTCTGACTTTGAATCAAATGTTGTCTTTGGTTTCTCATGGTCTGTGTGATTCTCAAGCTGTTATAATGCTTTTGAAACTGTGTTTATGCTCACATCTTTGGTTTCCTATGGTGGTTGTTATGGGGTTGTTGGATTTTAAAAGTTGGTCGCGTGGTCCTTATTGTGTGTAATTGTTCACTAGAATTATTGAATAAAAATTGCACTGGAGTCTGCTTTGTCATGGTTCTGTTTTTGGGTCTGGCCTCTCTATTGAAGTTGGTTATCGTAGTCTGCCTAAACTCTGGGCTTTGCGAATAATCCACCTATATATTGACATTACTGGTCTCTGTGGCTAAGTGTACCCACGCCATGTTTTGACCCTATGGGTTTTTATGTGAACTATGATGGAAGATTAGAGAATTTCGTGCCTTATATTGGAAAAACCCTTAGTTGTTCACTTGCTTGCTATAACCTCACTGTCACTGTTGCATGGTAAATGTTATATAGTGTGAGAACATTGCTACCCAGATTTTGATGAGAGCACTATTCATGATTTTTGGTTGGGCATGGGTTTTTATTTGGTCGCTCATTATGCAGTGTTGGAAAAAGGGTTGGCTTCACTTGTTTGTTTTGGAAGATGCAGTCTATTGTTTGAATCCCATACAGTCGAGAGAAATGTTGCATATTATTGTTTCTGTGATCGATTATGATAGGGTATCTATGGAATGAGTTATCTATGCCATTCAACTCCCAAACTCTGTGGTCGAACAACCCCGTTGTCTCTACCACTTACTATATTGAACCCTAAACATTACATTGAAAGAATATTTACTCCAGTTTGAAGTTGATGGAAGCATTGTGCTTGCTCGGTTACTTGGGCACTATTTTTTTTGGTCTCTTGCTTGGCAATTCTGGAAAGAGATCTGTACCCACCCATTCATTTGAAGCTTGTGTTCCAAATATTGAATGTTATTTTTGGTTCAATAATTATGTTGATTGTTAAAAAGGGACACTTGTGTTCAAAATATTTGAGGCTCGAATCGAGTGATAATGTTCGAAACAAATTGCATTGAACAATGGTTAAATAAATGATGGATATGAGTTGTTTGTAAACACTGTACGTGTCCCTGTTGAATTTAAAGGATTATTATTGGAGTTGATGTTATGGTCGTGGATCAAAGGCTATTGTTGTGTTCTTATAGCGATTATGATGTTGTTCGTTATGACTTTCATATAATGATAATGTGTGTACAATGGTTAATATGATTAAATAATTATGGGCATACAAATTATTGTGTAAATAATTCGGAAGCAAACAAGCAAATTTGTCAAAGGAGACACTAGTTTAGATTTTGTTTTGGAAAAGGAACACTTGTTAAACTTTGAAATTCTAAACAGAGATATGTTTTGATTGCGTTTAAAGTAGCATGTTTTGATTTGTTTCACTTGAACAATATCCATATTGATTCCCTATCATTCTACCATTTTTTGCTAATTACATTCCTTTCATAATCCCGATTTCACTTATTGCATCCCTGTTCTGTGATATAAATTTAAAAAGAAAAGTCTATGTGGAAGAGACAAAAATGATAACATAGCAAGGGTTGGTGACTGATATTTTGATATTTTTATACACAGTTAAATTGTTTGGTTAATTGATGAACAATATTCGTATATGCATTCCCTATCATTCTACCATTAATTTTTCAGTAACTACACTACCTCCATATTTCCCATGAACCCTATCACTCCCTGTTCACATGGAAATTAATGAATGGTTTGTTATGGATGGATTTGCATGTATCACGTGTCAATTTTTGAGCCAATTTTTGATTCATGTAAGTAGAGTGTTATGTATGGTTTATTAAGAGATTCATTACTAATAAAATGTTGCTAAAGGATGAGATTTTTCAGTAGAGGAAGTAATGGCCAAAATAACAGAGGCAAGGGAAATTGGAATTGAGGCCATAGGAGGCCTAGATTTTCTATCTATTTTGACGTTGACCCTCAAGAATTGAACCAACTGTTCCAAGATGGGTTCTTTAATTGGGTTGGCCATGGAATAATGCACCCTCGACTAGAAATACCCCCTTTCCAGCCTCCTCAGAATATCCCAGGCATTCTTGTTCCTCCACATGTGTCTTTGCATCCTAAAGTCCCCGCAAATGATGGTTGGCAAGAGATCATCAACCCGTTTGTCTCTCACCATCATGGTTGGCCTACTATGTCATTGCCTTTACCACCACATTTTAGTCATAATTTCTAGATTTCCCGTGCTGTTTCACCAATTTAGTCTTCACACATTAGTAAGAGATTGAAAACTGATATTCCCCAACCTGTGCAAGACAAGGGAAAAAAAACTGCCTCCCCTTCTTCTCCCTCCACTGATTCCTCGAAATCCGTGTCTTCCCACTTGCATTTGAAGGATGAATGCTCCCATGTGATTAGAGAGATACAACCCTAAGGGTCCAATCAACCACAGACTAATTGAGAAAATTCTAAGGGAAACAACAGTGAAAAAAAGAAAATTGCCTCACAAAGTGGAAAATATGGTTTTTAAATTATGTTTTATATGATTTCAGTTGATGAGGATAGTGCTTAATGGTTTTCATCATTTTTGGACAGCAAGCTCTATTTTTTATATTTTGTGGATAATGTGGATATATATATATATATATATATATATATATATATATTCTTTTTTGGATATAATATAAATTATTTCTAATATTTAAATATGTAGTTAAAAGATATTTAAGGGAGTTACAAGGGTGGAATACGGTCAAAATGATTATATTTTTTGTGTTATATTTTATGATTTAAAAGGAAGAAATGACGGGAGTCACAAGGGGTCCCACCTACCTAGTTATTATTAATTAAGACCCTTAACTATATTATTATTATTTACTTCTCCGAAACTAATTAGTTAAGTTAAATCAACTTAACTAAAGAAAGTAGTTGAACTACTTCAACTTATTTGGAATGAATAAAAGATGAATGAGAAGTAGAGACAAGGGGAGAATAGAAGGAGAAAGAGAGACTAAGGTTTTCTCTTTAGTTACATGAGATAGTTTCAGTTTTCATTCATTTTTGAGTTTATTCAAAGCCTAATTCTCTTCTTGACAACAATGTCTTATTGTAGACAACAAAGTTCAAGACTGAACCACACTTTTTAGATGCTTGTTTTAGAGGTGTTGATCCATCCTTGATAGTCTGTGTATTCTTGTCTGTTTGTGAATTAAGTTTCATGGCTGATAAAGGTTATCTTGCATAGTCAAATTGGCAGCAGTTTGTGGCAAGCTGATCTAGATTATAAATTTTAGTTTTACTTTACTGTCAGAGTCTTTTTGTATGGTGTTCATCGAAGATCTCTAAATCAGACTTTGGTGCATGCCCTCGTAGGGGTTTTGTAAAAAGAAAAACATTTTTGATATCTCAGAGTGAAATAAAATCAAATTGTTATTTTGTCTCATATATGTGTATTTGTGACTTGGTTACTTTTAACTTTTTGATCTCCATGTTTACTTAATCGCAAATCTGTGTACATTCTAGAAGTTTTTTTATTTTATTTTTGCAACATATTTAAACTATAAGCTAGCCTCAGTCCTTGTAATTAATACTTGTAGATTGAGAGAATATTTTGAGGCTATAAACCCCGAGTGACATTACCAACTATCTTGTCCTAGCCAGACAAGATTTGAAAATGATTGAGTAAGGTAATTCATACATTTTCCTCAATATTTATTTGGCGACCATACTGGGGAGATCTTCCATATCTCTCTGGTTGATTGTATTCATAATTATCATGGAACATTTCTTCTTTTGTTTTTTATTCTTTGTTTATTTTATTTTCCTTGTGATAGTACCTGCTACAAGGCAGTCCAATATTGAGCATGGTCTTAAAGACCAAACCAACACTGCCTTAAATTTATTCAATACCATCTTAGAAACCGCTAATACCCGGGTTGAACTTGAACACTCGTGGGAATTAATTGAACAAGACATAAGTATTCGTGAATGATGGGAGGCCGGACAAAGGAAACCTAGAAATCAACCATAGCTCTCTTTCTCCTAAAGTTTATCTTCTTTTCCATGTCCTCAAATCCTCGCATCTCTAGGAGAAGAAGAGGATTGTCTCCTGAAATAACTCCTATCATTGAAATAGGAAGAAGGAAAACTATTATTTCAACCCAACAAAGTACTCTAAGGAAAACTTTGTATGATTCATCTAGTTCACCTTTCTCACCCTCACCCATCATTTACAAAATGACATCTGCAGGTGGCTTTGGTGGTACTGGAGATGCCTCATCATCTCAATCTTCAACCTCATCAGTAATTGGTAGTTTGTATAGCCATCAGGTTCCTATCCAATTTACTACCCACCCTTCCAAGATCATCAAGAAGTATGGGCTTTTCCAATTCGAGGAAGATGCTACTACCACCCCATGGCACATATCCTCTCCCTTGAACCTAGCGCCTACTACTTTTCCTATACCAAAATTTAAAGAGTCGTTGATTAATTGGGTTGGTTGTCATTGATGTCAACCCTTGAAGAAAGTTCGGTAGCGAATTCCGGTAGAAAAATGGTATGAGTTTTGAAATATTTGCAGGTAAGACTATTCCATATGGATAGTACATGTCATTCCATTTCCGATGGTATGTGGAACATCACATAAATCCTCACGGTTAGAGAGTTATGGCCATGCGAAGTTGGAGAAAGGTTTGGGTAATTGACCCAAGTTTGTTTGATGGATAATCGTATGAGTTTTGATATATTTGTAGGTAAGAATATTCTAGATGGATAGTACATGTCATGCCATTTCTGGTGGTACATGGAATGTCACATAACTCCTCACGGTTAGAGAGTTATGACCATGTGAAGTTGGAGAAGCCTCATGAGTCATCTACAAGCCCCAAAAGGTCAAAGTAGTCAAAGTGGTTTAAGAGATTTTAGAAGGTAAATAATAAAGTGAAGTGATGAGTGTACTACAAGTCAAAGTGAAAACAAAAGAAATTATTTAAATAATAAATTTAATGGAGAAATTATTAAGTTGATAAGTGGTTAGAAGTGGGTTAACCCTAAAATAAGGAAAGTGGGTTAAGATGGTTAAAAGGTAACCCCTTGAGGAAACTACATGAAAGTATAAATAAGAGGCAAGACTCTCTCATTTTAATTACACTTGAGAATATTGAATATATACACATGACTGAGGTAACCAAAGTATATCTAAGCCGAATTTCAGAGGGAAGGTGAAGTAAAGAAGGCCGAAATTCAAGGGAGGATAAATTATTTTGATGATGCTTTCTAAGGTATGTTATTTATAGGCCATCTCATCATTTTCACAATAAAGTTTTTTATAGAATGATTCAAACCGTGAAATTGGGAAGCCATTGAGGAAACATATCCAATTAGTTGTGGTACAAATTTCAGCTTGTGGGTCGTTGTAGTTTTGGATTTACACTCCGTGGAAAATAGGGTTTGTGGCTAGTCCCGAGACTAGTCTAAAACAGGTGTTTCGGGTAAAAATGTCATAAGTTATTCATAACAGATCCAAATTTAGTAAGACCAAATGGGTTGGTTAGAATACAAGCTTTAGTATTTTTTGTACAATTTTAATATTCATACAACAAAAATTCCATGTGGGGCACACTCTACAAATTCGCTCTCTAGAATAAGCCAAAATTCAACAAGGTATGCCATTTTTTCTATAAATCCTTTTCTGAGAGGTTCCAAGTAGTGACACCTGGAGGAATTTCATAAAACACACTGAATAACATTGTGTACTATTTTCATATATTTATTCATTACATGTACATAGTTATGATTATTTCAAATTAGGGCTGTTGACTAATCCAAAACTAGTCATGTGAGACTAAAGTAAAGTTTGATGAATATGCTAGTTTCTTGTTGTTAAAGTTAAGGAAGGTTTGCAGGTATGTGATCATATACACCAGGTCTATTGCAGAGTTACAAATCAGATTTGGATGATGAAATTGATGAGGGATTTTGGTTGAGGTACATGGTTGAGACAAGTAGTTGATGAGTTGGCACATACATGAGGTGTATAGTTGATGATGTTGGTACATCTTGATGAGTCATAGTTTATGAGTATTTGATACATGATTGGTACATACTTGGTACATGGTTGGAGGCACTTGTTAGTAGTATTGTTGACACATGGTTTATGGATGATGTAACATACTTGTATTGTTATATTATTAGAAGCACATATTGATCTTGGTGATGATTATGAGTTGTTGTGTTATGCTTGGTTGATGCACATATTTGAGAGTTATCTTGTTGATTGATCTTGGTGAGTAGATCTGATTTGGTTGATAAGATTGGTGAGACAGGTTGTTGTGATAGGTTGTTTGTGTTATCACATGAACTTGTCAGAGTCCTGTGGGTTTGTGGTTTCTACCTAAGTTTGTAATTTCGCCCTGGTCTCCCTGTTTTCTCATCTCACAACCAGTCGTCCAAATCCTTGATCGCGGAGGTCGCAACCATGAACATAAAGTGCAGATTTCTTAAACAGTCTGTTTCGATATTGAAGCATAAAAAAAATATAGTTTTAATCTTGCAGCGGCAAATATTCTGGGAACAGTCCAGATCAACAGCTCACGAACGTTCGGGAGTGAAAACTTGCATGAAGTATAGCACCAGAACAAAAGGCCCAAAGTGAATACGAGACATTGATCTTAAAGGGGACATGTGGTAGTTGATCCAAGCCTTCAAGGAAATGAGCTTTGGGAGATTTGAAATGAGAAGTGATTAGAAATCCCGAAGGGCCGAAGTCCCGAAGGCCTGAAATTGATTTGAGTCGTTGATCAACCAGAGCCATGTGTCATTAGATCCTCAGCTCCTGAGGTTTTTCTTAGAGGGAAATGTGATTTGAGAATTGAAATTCCTGAAGGCCGATTCGCAAAACAGATCTCAGTCATTGATTCAAAGAGGGAATATTCGATCCGTCGATCTAAAGCGCTGGATCTGGGCCGTTGATCAGGAAGCCTCATCTCAGATCACAAGATCAACGATCAAACTCCATTATGGGTTCAGAAGGTCCGCACATTTTAAAATTTCAAGGGCGGGCCACAATTGGAACCATGGTTTTTGGAAAGGGATGCGTGGCGGTTCATGGTGAATTGTGAGGACAAAAGTGGTTTTCTTTCAAACCACCCTTGGTCGTGCCCGAAATCGTGAAATTGCGTAGGTTCATGGCCCTAGATAACATTGACTATGGAGCGATAGAGAGGAGCTGTGCCAAAGACCAAAAGCATCTGTATTGGTCACATAAGAAGATCTACTTGGCCTCGAGATGTCGAGATTGAATCGAAAAATTTGTATGGCACTGCCTGGAAACATTCATGAGTGTTAGGCCCTATCCTGATCCCAATGAAGGTAACCATTTAATATTGGGGGCGAAAGTTGAGACCTCATCTCACCCCATAAATGGAAATCATTGCAGAGCCTAGCCATGAAGGCATGCTGACGATCTGAAGCTTCCTTATGGGCAATTTTTCATGTAAAGCACATAACTGCGCCTGGCTTGCGTATGACATGAGAAAACCTACACAATCTCACAAAGCAGGCGCCGACTAAAGGATTTGAAGGAAGTGGTCCGATCACACTCCTGGTGGTTGCAGAATTGCTGGGTATTTATAGACAGTTTTGATATTTTGTTATGGTCGATGGTTGAGCAGTGCTCCCATATTGTAAACTTTTGATGAAGCTTCTAGTTCTCTGGTTATGTATTTGGATCTGAGACTTCTTGTTTAATGAAAGTCAACTTCTTTTTCATCATATTTTCCTCTGATACTGAAGTGTGCATGATTGGAGGACTCACACGGATTGTTTTGACTGTATTGTAATGTATGTTTGATTGCAGTGCTGTTATTTACGTTCTTTCAGTTTCCTGAAGTTTTGAATCCAAGAGGATCTTGTATTTGAAGCTTTTCCTCCTTAGGCTGCTGGAAGAACCGATGTCTACGACATACCTCTACACTCTCCTCACCAAAGTCTTCCCTCTATTCATCCTTACTCCAACTTACTGACTGAATTTAATTAATACCTCACCTGCATGTGCATACCGGTCCAGTTTTCTGAGTTAAAACGATATCATATTGATTCTGTGCCCATTTGACCTATTTAAAACCAACCTGTGACATAAAACTCTGATGGGTACTGGGCTTACCTCCAACGCAATCTAAAGGTAACTTCTAGTGCTAACAGTTTGGACAGATTGTTGTGACATGTTATTTGTATAGGTTTGGTGCATGGTTGATGCACTTGTTCATGGTACAAGTTGAGGTACAGGTTGGTGCATGGTTGATGCACTTGTTTATGGTACATGTTGATTACAGGTTATTTGGTACAGGTTAGTGCATGGTTGATGCACTTGTTTATGGTACATGTTGATTACAGGTTGAGGTACAAGTTGATGCATGGTTAAAGTTATTGGTACATGTTGTTTGGTGCAGGTTGATTGGTACAAGTTTACAAAAATATATCTCACAGTGATAATGTGATGATGGTTCCATCATTCTACTTCTACGCCAGGGCGGTTGGACGTGTCAAGGACAGGTGGTTGTATCCACCTTTCGATTGTATCCAGAGAACATAGGGGGTTGTATCCTCCTTCTGGTTGTATCTAGAGAATTGGGGAGTTGGAGCTTCCCTTAGGTTGTAGCCTGAGAAATTAGGGGGTTGGAGCCTCCTTCCAGTTGCAGCTGTAAAACAAAGGAAGGTGGTGCTTCCAATGATTGTAATTCTTAAAGACATATAAGAAAAAACATTCTATGGTTTTCTCCTGCTTTGGGTTTCAACGTAAAAACACTGGTGTACTGTCTATGTGTATGATTGCTCATTTGTTCATTTTTTATTTACTGTGAAACTATTGGATGATAATGCTACATTGATATAACACTTGCATATTGTGGTTAAAAATGATTGAATTTCTGTATTACTGATTCACCTGCCCCTCTCAGTAATCCAACAATTGGTATCATAGAAAGTTCCTTCAGGAAACAATTTAACCACTGGAAGGAGATCATAGATTATTCTGAGAATGGAGTACCACTATTTAATGGTTAGAATGGTTTAAATTATGAGATGTGGAGCATAAGGACAAAAGTATTTTTACAAGCACATGGGCATTATATTTGGATATCAGTTGTTACAGGATATGATAGTTCAAAAAGGGAAATAACACTGCAGCCAAGAAGGAATTGAAGAAGAATAACAAAATAGCAATGGATTTCATCTGGGAAGGATTACCTAATCCAACAGGTGAAAATGTTCGTAAATTTTCATCAGCCAAAGAACTTTGGGATAAGTTACATGACATATATTCTTCACCCATCACAGATTCATAAAATACCAAAGAAGATGCATGTATAGATCAAGAAGAAATATGTTCACCATGTTAAACAAATTAAGAAGATGAAGAGTACATAATCAACAGAGGTATGTTGTTTTTCTTTAATTTTGAAAAATGCGAACATCTTGAAATAGAATGCCATGAAGGAAATGAGACAAAAACAAATTGAAAAATAAGACAATTATGAGACATAATTGATTAGTTCTTTAGATGAACTAAGAGAAGAAAATAAGTCACTCAAGAAATAATTGATGAAACAAAAGGAAAGTGTTCACATTTTTGAAGAAGCCCAACAGGTCATCGAGAACATAAGAACTCAGCTAGAAGAAGCCAGAAAGATTGAAGAAAACCTTGAATATCAAAAGTAGTGTTTGGAAGCCAACATAGCAGCACAAAAGGAAGAAGCAGAAATGAGAGAGAAGATATTGATAGACCATCTTAAGGAAAGAACTAACTATCTAAACCATCTTGAGTCAGAGTTTGGTCAAGAAGAGAAAGTACTTGAAGAAGAAATAATCACATTAAAAATTCAGCTTGAAGAAGCGAAGAGAACATAATAAGTCACGAAGTCTCATATATTAAAGAAAGAAGAAGAGGTTGAGAATCTTCAAGAAGAAGTTGTCACATTGAGAAGTAAAATTGTCAAGCTCAAAAAGAACGTTGAAGAAACATAAACATCCACATCAGTTACAAGGAATGAAGAGAAGCACTCTAGGTTGCTAGAAAACAAGAATGAAGAGAATATAAAGAGTTATGCAGAAGTACTCAAAGGAAGGAATCATGGTCAACCATAATCTAAGAAAACTATTGAAGATACATCTTCAATATGACCATCTATGTTTAAGCCACAAATAAGCTTCAATCATGATCATGATCATGATCAGTCAAGACAAAAATTCAGAAGGACTACACCACAAAGAAGATCATTCAATCCTAGGTATGCAAATTTATTTTATGGTCATTGTTTTTATTGTACTAAATTTGGACATAAGGTTACAGATTGCAGGGATTATAAAAGAAATGTTCAAGCAAGAAGTGCCTATGTGGCCGCACGTAACATTGAGTGTTACAAATGTTATAACTATGGACACATAGTCAGTGATTGTAGAAGCATGATCGATACTTCCATGAAAGAGAACATTGATATCAGATATAAGAAAGTATGGATAAGAAAACATGAAGAACAGGTGAATAAAGACCAGGTACCAGAGATCGCAAGATTGACACTAAAATAAGATGAAGAAAATTCTATAGAGAAAAAGAAAGATGTTAGATACAGAAAGGTTTGGAAAATAACTAAAAGAAAGAAAGGACATGTAAATAAGGAACATGTTCAAGAGATTGTACTTTTATGCATTGTAGTGAAATATGAATCCACAGACAGAAAGAAAGAAGTCAGAGCTCAGAGAGATAATGAATCTACCAATGAAGATGATGATGAATCTACCAATGAAGATAATGATGAATACAAATCAGAGCAGAAATTGTCCTGAGCCATATAGATTAGAGACTTCCAGGTAATATGAATATTAAACAGGGGGAGTCTATGCGATAGCTGTGACAGACCAAAAAACCATCCTTCAAGCAACTAGCATAGTTTGAGAAGATAGATTCAGAGCAGTCAGTTAGCAAAAGTATAGTTTGATAGATTAATCAAGACTTCATGATAGTATAGTGATAAATGGGTCAACATTATGCATCGTTGCGCAAGTAGAGTTTTGGACAATATCGAAAGAGATAGATTCATAAGAACACTTAACAGGTTTGGACATATATATGACAGTGGACAAGAGCATGGATTCATAGATTGGTTCGGATAGTGGTTCAGAGACAAAGGAACATTATCATAATGGATGATAATTACATAGGAAATGACTCGAAAAATGTTAATGGATTCCAAATTGACAGATATTTTTTGGACACATGCAGTGCATACAAAAGTTCACATTCAAAATAGCGTAATGCTCAGAAACAACAATGACAAAACACCCTACGAACTATGGAAATGAAGCGCATAAAACAACCTCTACATCAAGGTAACTCAAGGTAGTATTTTATTAATTGAAATTTATGTTGATGATATTGTTTTGGAAGTACTAATGATAGGTTAAGCCAGAAATTTGCAAAGGATATGCAGAATGAATTTGAAATGTCATTACTTGGAGAATTATCCTTCTTTTTGGGTCTTCAGATATGTCAAAGAAACCAATGAATTTTATTTCTCAAACTAATTATATAAGAGGAATGCTAAAGAGGTTCGGAATGGAAGATTGCAAACTAGTTACCATTCCTATGCAAACCAGTTGCAAGTTGAGAAAAGATGATGATTTAAAGTCCATAGACTAGATGCAATACATGCCAATGATTGGTATCTTACTATATGTGACAACATCCAGACTAGATGTAATGCAGGCAGTTGGACAAGTGGCATGATTTCAAGCATCACCAAAGGAATCACATGTATTAGCAGTGAAACGGATTTTCAGATATCTCAAAGGAACAAAAGAGTTTGGATTATGGTATCCAAAAGGAAAGGATCTATCACTTATTGCCTACACAGATGCAGATTGGGAAGGTTGCATTGATGACCGACGAAGCACCAGTGTAGCAACGTTCTACTTGGGTGAGTGTTTAGTATCATGGTTAAGCAAGAAACAATCATTAATATCCTTATATACAACTGAGGTAAAGTATATTGAAGTAGTAGGATGTTGTACACAGGTTCTATGGATGAAACAAATTCTGACAGATATACAGGTTGAGTATGATGATTCCATTCCAATCTATTGTGATAATACAAGCGCCTTCAGTATCTCAAAGAACCTGGTGATGCACTCCAAGACGAAGCACATCCAATCAAGTATCACTTTCTATGAGAACATGTTATAGAGAATAACATCAAAGATGAATATGTGGGCACAAAAGAACAAGTGGTAGACATCTTTACAAAACCACTTCCACAGGAAGCCTTTGAGTATATATGCCAGAGACTCAGAGTAATTTCTAATCCAAAATGAATTCTTTTCAATGCTTATCTTATATTTCTTATATTTACACAAGGAAGCACCATAAAGAGGACAATTCAGGTTGGAATATCAGTTTCAGGAAGAGTTCAGTCAGGGGGAGTATCCCCAAGGAAACTTCAGTTAGGGGGAGCAACTCCGAATGAAAATATACCTTTTCCATTCATGACAAAGGGGGATAGATTTATCAGATTCAAAGGTAAAGGTAAATGGGGAGAATGAGTGACATGACTTCAATATTGCATCAAAGTGTTTCCATCAATGCCAAAGGGGGAGATTGTTGATTAATTGGGTTGGTTGTCATTGATGTCAACCCTTGAAGAAAGTCCGGTAGAGAATTTCGGTAGAAAAATGGTATGAGTTTTGATATATTTTCATGTAATAATATTATATATGGATAGTACATGTCATTCCATTTCCGGTGGTATGTGGAACATCACATAATCCCTCACAATTAGAGAGTTATGGCCATGTGAAGTTGGAGAAAGGTTTGGGTAACTAACCCAAGTTTGTTTGATGGCTAATTGTATGAGTTTTGATATATTTGTAGGTAATAATATTCTATATGTATAGTACATGTCATGTCATTTTATGTGGTATGTGGAACGTCACATAACTCCTCACGGTTATAGAGTTATGGCCATGTAAAGTTGGAGAACCCTCATGAGTCATCTAGAAGCCCCAAAAGGTCAAAGTAGTCAAAGTGGTTTAAGAGATTTTCAAAGGTAAATAATAAAGTGAAGTGATGAGTGTAATATAATTCAAAGTGAAAACAAAATAAATTATTTAAATAATAAAGTTAATGGAGAAATTACTAAGTTGACAAGTGGTCAGAAGTGGGTTAACCCTAAAATAAGGAAAGTGGGTTAAGATGGTTAAAAGGTAACTCCTTCAGGAAGCTACATGAAAGTATAAATAAGAGGCAAGACTCTCTCATTTTAATCACACTTGAACATATTGAATATCTACAGGTGATTGAGGTAACCAAAGGATATATAAGCTGAATTTAAGAGGAAAGTTGAAGTAAAGAAGGTCAAAATTCAAGGAAGAATAAATTCTTTTGATGATGCTTTCTAAGGTAGGTTATTTATAGGTCATCTCACCATTTTCACAATAATTTTTTTTCTAGAATGATTCAGACCATGAAACTGGGAGGCCATTGAAGAAACATATCCAAGTAGTCGTGGTACAAATTTCATCTTGTGTGTCATTTTAGTTTTGGAGTTACACTGCGTGGAAAATAGGGTTTGTGGCTAGTCCCGAAACTAGTCTAAAACAGGTGTTTCGGATAAAAACGTAATAAATTATTCATGTCATATCAAAATTTAGTAAGACCAAATGTTTTGGTTAGAGTACGTTCTGTAGTATTATGTTTACAATTTTCAGATCCATACAACAAATATTTCGTGCTGGGCACGCTCTACAAGTTCACTCTCTAGAATAAGTCAAAATTCAACAAGGCATGCCATTTTTTCTATAACTCCTTTTATGAGAGATTTCAAGTAGTGACACCTGGAGGAATTGCATAAAACACACTAAAGAACATTGTGTACTATTTTCATATCTTATTTGTTACAGGTACATAGTTACGATTATTTCAAGTTAGGGTTGTTGACTAATCCAAAACTAGTCATGTGAGACTAAAGTAAAGTTTGAGGAAAATGCTAGTCTCTTGTTGTTAAAGTTAAGGAAGGTTTGCAGGTATGTGATTATATACACCATGTCTATTACAAAGTTACAAAAAAGATTTGGATGATGAAATTGATGAGGGATTTTGGTTGAGGTACATGTGGGGTACATGGTTGAGACACGTAGTTGATGAGTTGGCACATACATGAGGTGTATAGTTGATGATGTTGGTACATCTTGATGAGTCATAGTTGATGAGTAGTTGATACTTGATTGATACATACTTGGTACATGGTTGGAGGCACTTGTTAGTAGTATTGTTGACACATGGTTTATGGATGATGTAACATACTTGTATTGCTATATTATTATAAGAACATATTGATCTTGGTGATGATTATGAGTTGTTGTGTTATGCTTGGTTAATGCACATCTTTGAGAGTTGTCTAGGTGATTGATATTGGTGAGTAGATCTGATTTGGTTGATAAGATTGATGAGAAAGGTTGTTTGGACAGGTTGTTGTGACATGTTATTTGTACAGGTTTGGTGCATGGTTGATGCACTTGTTCATGGTACAAGTTGAGGTACAGGTTGGTGCATGGTTGATGCACTTGTTTATGGTATAGATTGATTATAGGTTGTTTAGTACAGGTTGGTGCATGGCTGATGCACTTATTTATAGTACAAGTTGATTACAGGTTGAGGTATAGGTTGATGCATGGTTCAGGTTATTGGTACATGTTGTTTGGTGCAGGTTGATTGGTACAGGTTTACAACAGTATATCTCACAGTGATAGTGTGACAGTGGTTCCATCATTCTACTTCTATGTTAGGGCAGTTGTATGGGGCAAGGACATGTGGTTGTAGCCACCTTCCAGTTATAGCCAGAGAACATAGAGGGTCGTAGCCTCCTTTTGGTTGTAGCCAGCGAATTGGGGATTTGGAGCTTCCCTCAGGTTGTAGCCTGAGAAATTAGGGGGTTGAAGCCTCCTTCCAGTTGCTGCTGGAAAACAAAGGAAATTGGTGCTTCCAATGAATGTAATTCTTAAAGACATATAAGAAAAATCATTTCGTGGTTTTCTCCTGCTTTGGGTTTCCACGCAAAAACACTAGTGTACTGTGTATGTGTATGATTTCTCATTTGTTCATTGTTTATTTACTCTAAAACTATTGGATGATAATGCTACATTGATATAACACTTGCATATTGTGGTTAAAAACGATTGAATTACTCTATTAATGATTCAACCCTCCTCTCAGTAATCCAACAAGAGCATGTACCTAGCTTTTCCAGAAATACTACAGTCACTACAAATGAACACTTGGTAGCATTATTTAATGGTGGTCACAATATAATATCTAATGATAATGATACTTGCATGTGCCTATTTGTCAACTCTCTCGAAGGGAAAACAATGTGTTGAGGAAAAGATATGAAATGATCTTACTGAAGCATTTTCAGATCTTACTTGGCTAAAGCAAGATAGATGGGAATATCACCTTATGTTTATAGCCATCAAAATTTGTTTCCTAATCCACAAGTATTGGTTACAAGTGCTTAGGCTAATTTTTTATAAATGAAAGTTTGTTGATAAATTCAATATTTATGTAATTTTTTGAATTAATAGATTCAGAAATAAATGTAGAGACGGAAGTAAAAACAACAAGTCAATAATCAACACGGATGAGACATAAAGCAATCGATTATTCCATTCCAATTTATCAAAAGACTCGTTCTCTTTACAAAATTACCTGAGGAAGTTTGGACCAAGGTCAAACTTAGATGTCCCTAATGAAAACCATACAAAAGGACTTCTGATAGAAAGTAAAAAAATGAACTTTAAAAGCTGGATCAACTTGCCACAGATTGATGCCCACTCGATTATGTGCAATATCCTTTATCAATCATGAATTTTAATTCACAACCAGACAAGTCTACACAGACTATCAAAGATAGATCAACACCTCTAAAAAAAAGTGTCTGAAGGATGTAATTCAACCTTGAATATTTCTATCTACAATATGACCATGCTATCATAAAAGAGAATTAGGCTTTCAATGAATCAAAGAATGAATGAAAACTGAATTATCTCAATAAAACTCAGAGAGAAGACCTTAGTATGATTTATCCTTCTATCCTCCTCTTGTTCCTCCTCTTTTTTCCTTTAAGCAATCAAAATTAGTTGAAGTAGTTAAAATACCTCTTTAGTTAAGTTGACTAAAACTCAACCAAATTTTTAGTTAAAGGGGAATAGTAATAAAATAATAATAAGGGTCTTAAATAAATAATAACTAGTAGGTGGGACCCCTTGTGACTCCCTTTAGTTTCTTTAACAAGCATAACACAATTAGTTAATGAATCAAACACATCCCTCCTTATGTCTCCCACCATCACTCTCATAATTTGACAATTTATATCAATGATAATTGAAACTATATCAAAAAATATAATATCCATATATCCAAAAAATAGTGTGCTGTCCAAAATTTCAGAAGTCAACTGTTCTCAATAATCAATAAATAAAAACACTTAAACCCATATTGGCCACTCTGGGAGGAAATCTTCCCCTTGTTGTTGTTGTCTCCCTTTGATTTATCTAAATTTTCCTTAGGCTGTGTGGATCATTTGGGCCTAATCTCATTGATAACACGAGAGAAATCATATCTCAAATGCATGCGGGACGAAACAGATTGGGCATAGTCATTTGAGGGAGAGGAGGGGCTAACATGGTGGGCCTCAGTTTTTAACCTTTCACTTGCGTGAGAAGACTGTACTGGTGAGTGGGCAGGGGCAACTTGGACAATTTGATTAACAGGTGGAGGAGCAGGTAGAGACAAGTTGTGCCATCCACGATGTTGGGAGACTGCAGAGTGGACAATCTCTTGCCATCTGTCATTTTTAGGGACTCTAGGTTGTAATGAGACATGAGGTGGAATTGGGATACTAGGGGCATGTGGGTCTTGGAAGGGAGGCCTTTATGGCCTAGGTTGGACCACTCCTTGTCCAATCTAGTTAAAAAATCCATCTTGAAATAGCTGGCTCAACTCTTGCGAGTCTGCATCAAAATGTATAGAAAACCTTGGCCTTATAGGGCCCTTGTTCCAACTTCCTCTTCCTTTGTTACCCCGACCATGGCTACCTCTGCTGAAAAAGCTCATTCTTGTATGCATTATTGATTAACAACTAGTTTCTTCAACAACCATACATGCCATCTCTTTAAATATGAAACAAAGTTTGGCTCAAAAACACATATGACTCATGCAATCCAATCCATAAAAATCGTTTAATACTTGTCAATGAGCAGGGGGTGAATAAGGGTTCTGGGATATGTGAGGGATTGTATTGAGAGAAAAGTGGTAATATGAAGGGGAGTAGATCATGATTACTACTCAACAAATCATCAAACAATCAACTGTATTGTAAATCAAAACATATCACTATAACTCATCCATGTGCCATTCTTTAACTGTTATAATAAAGAGTTTCACTTAACTATAATTTAATTTTAAGAACAAGGAGTGGATAATGAATATGGGAAGGCGAGGGGACTTTTAATGTGCGAAAAAGTGAGAGAATGGTAGGAAAAAAAATGAATATTGTTCATAAAAAAAATCAAGTAATCCATAAACAAAAATCTGTATTCAATAGAAAACATACCAATACCAATTTAATAATTACTGTGTATCAAAATTGTTCACTTTTCCACATTCAATTTCTTCAAAAATTCGCAATTAACACAGTTTGTATTCATAATCAAACGACTTCCAACAATCCCATTAAAATAAATGTTTGGTTTCTAATTCCTTTCTTTTTATTTAAAGAATCGAAAGAAAACACACAACAATCATTACTCCTCCTCTATCCATAATACATCACTGTTGGACAACTGAGAGGGGGGGGGAGTGAATAAGTTGTAACCTTGTTTAAACAATCATACTTATTTTAAACTCTTTCCAGATCACTAAATGACAATCACAATAATGCAGGGAAGTAAGCAATAGACCATTCAACATCATTCACACAAATGAGATACACGGAGACAGATATTTCCTAAGGAAACCCATAAAGGGAAAAAACCTCTTCTTCTTTATATGATAAGTAATCTGTACATTCTTTACATTATCATACATATGAGCACCAACTCATAATGAGGCTACAACCTCTGTTTTGCAAGTTGCTACTTGCTGAGAGCACCAACTCTCTGGATTCTCTAGCACCAACTAGAAGGAAGCACCAACTCCCTGGTTTCTCTAGCACCAATAGAAGGCAGCACCAACTGGATGGAAGCACCAACTTCCAGTCACACAGGCACCAAACTGTATAAGAGAGAACAATAGTTCTCCCTTGCACCACCCTGTCACCCTGGTTTCTCTGGCTGCAACCAGATGGAAGCTACAACTCCCTTTGTTCAAGCACCCTCTTGAACCTCTGAGGACAACAATCCTCTCTAGCACCTACCTACCACCCTAAAATCTAAATCTTTGCTATTAAGACTTATTACAATGATATAAAGTTCTTCAATGGCTTACTAGTCTCATCACTGTTATGCTACACTGCGTTGCTCTGTCTGCATCAGTGTCTTCTGCACACTCCTTGTGCTTTCTGTTCTTTTGCATTTTATGCTCTCTGCGCCATGTCCCTTCAATGCACCATTCCCCTTCTGTGCATTTCTATTGCTGCGCTCTACCTCCTTCTTCACACCTCAATCACACTCAAAAACAATGCATTTCTTCTTTGTTCAACATTTTTATAGTCTTTGTGCACCTTGTGCATGCAATCTGCTTCTCTCTCCTGCATCCTCTCCACATTGAGGTGTTTTCTCCACTTCACTCTTCCACATCTATCCCATCTCCTGTGTGCCACGTTGTCTTTCTTTGTTCTGCATCTCTTGCTCATTATGGGTTCTCTGTCTGATCATCATGGTAACTCTTCAGCTTCTCTAGCGGTTTCACACACACATCCATCATCACTAGGTGTTATATCGAGATTCCTCAGCTTCTATGGTAGTTGAGACTCTTTGTCTTCTCTGTCATAGACGACCTCATCCTCTGGCAGAAACCATCATTTGTTTCTAGCAGTTACACTGTGAAGTGCAACAGTAGCCCTTCAATCTTATTCAAATTCATCTGCACCATTGAATTGACTTCATTGAATCTTGCGTTCATTTCTCCATTTCTCACTTCGGCATTTCGGGATCCTCGTGGTAAATATTTCGTTACTCTTTATGTCCCGATCCCTGAAACTCCGAAATGGAGCTTGTCTGCACTAGCTCCTTCCTCCATCTTTCGCCGATGTGACCAATGGCTATGACCACAGGCTGAGCCAAAACATGTTTCGCATTTCAGAAATCTTGTTGTGTGGCATCTCGACTCTCCAAGTCGCGATCTCCGAAACTCCAAAAAAGGAGCTTGCTGCTTCAAGATTTTCTCTACATCTCTTCAACCATGTGACTATGAGAGGTGATCGAGAGCTTATCCATATAGTGCTTTCGTGATTTAGCTTTTTGGCACTTCGACGTTCCTGTGGCGATGAGTTCTTGATGCTCCATGTCTCGGTATCCGAAGCCCCGAAATGGAGCTTGGTTGCACTAGCTCCGATCATTTCGACATTTCGCATTTCGGCCTTTCGCAATTTCGCATGTCGCGAATTCCTGTTGTGAGTTCGAGAGGTTAGGGAATCCTGTTCCTTTGACTTTGCAGTCGATGAAATGACAATCTGTCATCACGTGTCCTATGGACCCAACGGTCCAGATCTTGTTGTGAATTCGACACTTCACGATTTCGACATTCTTGACGTGAGAGTTCTTGACAACTCCACCTCCCGGTCTGCGAAACTCTGAAATGGAGTCAGCTCAACTTTTCGGCTTTTTCGCACTTCGAAACTTCAGGATTCCTGTCGTGAGAGTCCTTGACATCTCCAACTCCTGGTATCCAAACCTATGGTATGGAGACTTTGGCATTTCGCGATTTCACATTTCGTGACTTCGGGTTTCGCGACTTCGGGACTCCTGTAGTAAGAGTTCTTGACATCCCCAACTCTTGGTATCCGAAATCCCAGTATCCGCAACTGTCTCCTTCTTTTGGGATTTTGGTGTTTCACATTTCGCGATTCCAGGACTCCTGTGGTGAAGTATTTTGACACTTCAACTCCCAGTATCCGGAACTGTCTCCTGCTTTCAGGATTTCGGCGTTTCGCATTTCACGATACCGAGACTCATGTGGTGAAGTGTTTTGACACTTCAACTCCCGGTATCCGGAACTGTCTCCTGCTTTCGGGATTTCATCATTTCGCATTTTGTCATTTTGAAATTTCGGCACTCCTGTGGTGAAGTGTTTTAACACTTCAACTCCTGGTATCTGGGACTCCGAAATGGAATTATTTCCCGGTCTGTAAAAATCTTGTTGATGTGCCTCTTTTGGGATTTCTAGATTCCGGATTTCGCAACTCTGGGACTCCTGTGTTGAAGAGTCTCAACTCTTGACTTCTCAATCTCCCGGTATCCAAATATTCAAAATGGAGTTTACGCTTCTGATCTTTCCATGCAATTATTCCTGCGCTACTGATCTTCCTTGCCTGCCTGTTTTCCATCAAATAAACAAGCACACTCTTGCACTCTTCGTGCACCTCTGCACTATCTCTTCTGAGCTTACGTTGTCCCTATTTTTCCATCGCTGCATACTATGATCTTGCCATCAATGGCAAGCACATCTGTCTGAAAACATGCCAACAATCACTATAAAAGATCAAACATTGTCCATAAATTTGCAATCACCCAATAAAACATATACACAAGTCCCTTTTCCAAATTGAACAGACTTCTAAAACTTGCCCGATTTCATGCCTTTTTCATTATATTAACCAATAAAAATTTGCAATGAAACCATAATATCAAACCCGAGATTCATCACTGATGATGAAATTAAATAAAACATACACGATGCCTCCATACTAGATACACAGTGAAACAACAAAATCACAGTCATCAATTTCCACAATTTGCCATGATCCCGATCGGGACTAGTGAAACGCATAGTAGTTACCAACTTGCAATTAACACCATGATGCAAGAATACAACGATCCAAAGCATAACCAAAAAGAGGCAGCCCTCTAACTGTATATTATTACTCATCCCTGATCACAACTTTCCAACCAAGTCAATCAAACGAATTGAATATGAGTACTCAAGGAAATTGTCATAATCACTCAACCAATCTACGACAATCAATCAAGATGCTCGACAAGAGTGAGAGCAGTTGGGGATTATTAAAATCGGGCTCTGTAACAATGAATACAAAGAAGTAATCAAGAGTTTGCTCGATCATTAAAATCACAGAGAGATTGGAGGTCCTCAAAACATATCAACCAATAGGCAGAGACCCTTCGATACAAGAACAAGGTTCCTTATAACTCCTGGTTTGTGCAATGGCACAACATTTCAATGACAGGTAAGGTAGGACAAAGATGCAGAGGAGAAGCGAATTCCCACTCGACAATAACAAGTACCCATAACACACAAAGGTATAACCTATGTCCATTTCATTTGATGACAATGCCAACATGAATGTAGACTCGACGCATAACTTATATCACCCAATCAACCATAAAGCATATATCTTGGCACAATGGCCACCCTAAGATCGACTTTTGAGATACGTTGATTCCAAGACCATGAAAATAAGCCCATGACCATGTGAATAAACCCATGACCATGACTCTGGAAAATACACAATGACCAAAAGGCAGTCTGAAAAACATACACAACAACCACATAACAACCCAAATACGACTGGACAGGGTTACCCTCATAACTGTGAGGAAGCGGCCAACAAGGATAAACATAGAAAAACCCTCCCAAAACACAGAGAGATAATACCCATATCCAGTCAGAAAACATAGAGAGCCATCACGATTTTCATCAACAACCAAACCAAATCTTTACTTGCAAAATGAATAACCACACAGTCATTCCAGAGAGAAAAAACACGCATTTACACAGTTGCCAATATCAGGAAAACACAAACCAAAGCATTAGTAAGCCATCACTCATTCATACACAGAGCGTAATTCATGGATGGGTGAAAAATAACCATACTTGTATTCGATAGCTTAAAATGGGTGAGCTAGCCGAGCGTTTTTTTCCTAGGCTTGGATCTCAGAGCTCAACCACCAACAAAACAAAATGCAACAATAACCATTCTAGGGTGACTGCCCAATGGGGGAAGGATGGAGTGACGTGCATTTACTTCACGTCACTACCATATCCTCTTCATTCAATTTTGAAGTACATGACAAACAACACTCACTAATATATTTAACCATATCATTAATTCCCAAACCATTGAAATCTGCGACCACATTGCTTGCCAAATGCGCCACCCAAAACATTCACATTAACCATTGCCAAACTTCCATACCATACCATATGTATTGCCATATCAAATGTGCCCAATATAATTCAATTGCAAATCGCATAGCCACTAACCATTAATAGTTAGGATTAACATTAACTTATTTTCATTTTATTTGCACATAACTTCTAACATAACATAACATATGCCCTTTCTTTTGGATTTTTTTTGTAGTTTCTTCCCTTTGCTTTTGTTTATGTTGTTACTAACATATTTCTTGTGCAGGTGTATGCAGGTAATAAATCATGGTGACATGATCAAACATAATAATTGTAAATATATGCCAATCATAACATAAAATTAAAGCTTAGAATAACAGAACATCCCATAAAATGCATCATCCACCTGTCATTATGTCAAAACGAAACCAAGACTGCATCGTCAACCATATAAGACCCTATAAGCAACATCGAACATCAGCATAAAATGTGTGATATGACTATCTCCAAGCCTCCTATCTACAAGGGGGTCCCACCTACTAGTATTATATCTTATTAGCATAGTTTAAATAATAGGCTTTAGTAATACTTTGTGGGTGAAATTCCTTGTTGCGATTTTTATCGTCAACAAACTGGAAACTCCACAGGGAAATCTGTTTCCAATAGATTAAGAACTCAGAATGTATGGTTTTGCAGGCCAAGAACAACAGATCAAGAATATATAACCAAAATGATTATGCAACAGGGGGAAGTGAGTGGATTTAATGGAAACATGACCAGGAATTTGGGAATAACTCATGGAAAATGTTAAGTATGAAGGGGTTTATCACTGTATGCATAATCATTCAACCATAATTTGCTCTTGACTTCAAGGAGAAATTTTTTATGGACTTTCTCTTTTGAATATCAAATGGATGAAGAAATGGAAAACAAAAGAGGGAAGTAACCAATTTTCTCATAAGACAACAGTGAAAGAAGATAGCAAATTCAATGATGCCTTCAGGGGGAACATCATAAAATTCATGTAAACTTGGTTGTTATTGACTAACAATACCCTGCAGGAGTGTCATTGTGGTAGAACTGATCCAACATCTAATTCTTGACCAAAAATTGAAATAAAAAAAAACAAGAAATGTCATAACAGAATGAAACTGCAAAATTTAAAACAACTGAAAATAAAATGACAGAATTGCAAACAACAGGAGGAAAAATACTAAAATGGAATAAGAATATAAACTACTGTAAAAGCAAAATTGAAAAGCAGTAGTGAAAACTATTAAAATGAAAACTGAACTGAGCTACTACTATACATAACAATCCAAACAATGTTAAACTTTTCAAGTTGGTTCCACGTAGTGTTTTAAGTGAGAACCGTTAGTGTTGTATGAAAAGAATTGCTCTTGCAAATATTTTATAATGTAAGAGTTTGTACCCAGGACAAAAGCGATCTTGAAAGGACCCAACCATCATTCTTGAAACTTCGAGACAATTGATAGTCCTTTAGAGTACACGATTAGATCATCAAGATAGATACAGATAATCTTGCCGATCAAATCATCAAAAACTATTCGCATAGGTCTTTGAAAAGTGACACCTTCATTTGATAAGACAAAAGGCATAGATTCATAAGCAAAGGTGCCCCAACGAGTAATAAAGGTGGTTTTATATTTTTCTTCCCTTTTTACCTTTATTTGATTGTAACCGGAAAAACCATCAAGTAAGGACATCATCTGTGACCCTGCAACTTGCTACAAAATCATTTCCATATTAGCGAGATGAAAGTGATATTTTATACTAGCCCAATTAAATTCACACAAATCTATGCATACTCTGATCTGGCCAGTTGTTTTACGAATGAGAACCAAGTTGGAAACCCATTCAAAGTACTTGACCGGAAAGATGATTCCGGCCTTCAAGAGTTTTTCCAACTCCTTTCGAATAGTTGCTTCTAGTGCAGGGTTGATAGGTCTTTGTTTTTTCCTAACCGGTTTTATGCCCTCCTTGATAGGAATGACATGTTGTATAAGAGAGGGATCAAAACCTCGAAGATCCTCATAAGACCAAGCAAAAACATCTTGAAATTCGCCAAGCAGCTTGGCAAACATCATTTTCTCTTCATCAGAACATTGGGCACCTATTTTAATATTCTTTGGAGACTCGGGTGTTCCAATGTTCAAGGATATAGTTTCACCCACCTTCCTTTTTGACTCCTCTTCTTTATGTTTCTGTTTATTGCCTACATCACTCAATGAAAATGAACTTTATAGAGGAGTCAAGCCCTTAGGAATCTTGTTATCTTCCATGGATATAATTTCCTTGGGCTTATAAGTTTCATTTTGAATGAAAGCACAAATACTCTCATCGCTAGGGAAGACATGCCATGATTCTATATTGTTAGAGATATGTGGATGATATAGAGATTGAAAAGTACAATCAGGTCTGTTTGGCAGGAGTTGCCGATTAGGAGAGGCTGCAAAATAGCTAACTGATAAGCCATTGAGTTCAATTCCCTCTTAACATGAGTAATGTTGAAATATAGTAGGTTCGAGATAAGTGCCCAAATAGTTTGGGTGTATCGTTTCATCAACTTGTTTCTAGGAGAGTATATTTTACGTACAAGGTTCACAACAAGCTCAGAATCCCAAAAACTGTAAGGTGACCACAACCTAGATTATAGGAGTTTTCAATGCCTAATAATAAACCTTCTAATTCAGTGACATTGTTTGTGCAAACAAACTCCAACCTATAAGAAAAGTTATGAATTTTATCCACAGGAGAGTACAAGATAATGCCAACTCTGTTTCCTTCATTAGAGCATGAACCATCAAAGTGCATGTGCCACATACCGTCATCTAAGTCAATTTGTTCCAAGCGAGTGTTATCCTCTTCGAAAAAGATGGAATACACCCCTAGGTCCTCTTCAATATAATTCACATTAGGCTGTGGAACACTTTCTATGTAAGGTGAAATCCTTCCCTCTCTAAGGACTATGATGTTTTTACCATTCCAAGAAACAAATAAGTGTGTCCCTTCGAGTGTGAGGTATCCACCCGTCAAAGATTTCCAATCTCTTCCTAAGATGATTGAGTAATTTCTTACTAGCATATCAATTACCTGAATATTAAGGGTTGTCCTTATTTTAGGGTGTGCGCACAAAACCAAGGTCATGTATTTGATTTCACCTATGGTCGTTTGTTGTAGACTATTATAAGAGAGCATGCTTCTGGCGTTTTCATTTGTACAAGACAAGCATAACTCTTCCATAATAATCTTCGACATTACACTTGGTCCTGAACTACCATCAATGATGCAACAATGGGCGATCTTATCCATAATATTTACAGAAATATAAAAAGGGAGATTTTTTACAGGGTCTCTAAAGTTATGTACACCTACTTTATTTACAGACGAATCCTCTTCATTTACCTCTTCAGAGAGGTTGGCTACAACAAAATCTTTTCCTTCCATTAATTGTTTTAGATTCCTCTGTTGTTCAGGGATGCCAACCATGTCCAGAAGAGTTGCATCTACTTTGATGTTGGCCAACTGATTTAGAATATTGTATTTGGAAGAGGGGAGAGGGGAGGTAGTTCCTTGAATGTCAGGAGCCTTAGGAACCTGAACAATAGCAGCTGGTGAGGATGAGCTCAGGATAGGAGAATTGCGAGGAGGATCATATTTTCCTTTGGGAGCATAGGATTTGTTCCTAGTATTGATGATCATGACATCTTTTGGCTCTGCAAAATCTAGGAAAACGACGGTAGTTTCTGGTATTTTACCAAATATCTTATCTATGGCACTCTTATTTACCTCACATGTGGTTTCCTCATAGTGTTCCTTGCAAAAGTTACACCAACTACGAGGCATGATAGCCTTAGGCTGAAAATTATTTTCATTTGGATTTCTAACAGGGGGTGTAGAAGAGGATGAATCTCCAAGGGTAAGAGGTGATACATTTCCCTTTTGATCATATGTTATCATACGATTATTCATGTCTTATACAAGCTATAAGAGGGCGGACATGTCTGTCTGTTTAATTGATTCTCCTTGAGGAAGACCTGTTCTTTCCAGCTGTTCTTCATATTCTAAACAAGTATGCAGAGTGAAACCAAGGTTATCAATGGATTTTTCCTTAAGCCTATGACGGTAGGGGGAAGGCAATGCATTATAATAATTGATGAAATCAACTTGGTTATGAGGTCGAATGAGTTTAGGTATTTGATTGTATAATTTGGTGAAACGCAAGTTGAAGGACTTGATGGTTTCACCATCCTAATAAGCGATGTTATTGTATTCCCGTAACTTCTTAGCTGGGATTTTAGATTGCCCATAAGTGGATTTGAACCAATAGACTAACTCCTCCCAAGTAGACAAAATCTTAGGAGGAAGGTCAAATAAATCAGCTACAACCTTCCCTTCCATGGAATTGACAAATAAGCTCATGCGAGTATCGTTGTCATTGGCTCCTATGTTGTGACATGAATTAGAAAATGCCACCAAGTGTTCATTTGTAGTGACAGTGTTATTCCCTGAAAACCTAGGAAGATGCTCTTTGAATTTAGGAAGTGGACGAGTAGCAGGTGCTAGGTTAAGAGGAGAGGAAACATGCCTCTATGTGGTTTTATCATCTTCTTCAAATTGAAAAATACCATACTTTTTAATGACTTTGGTGGGGTTTGTGGTAGATTGGACAGGGACTTGGTGACTATATAAGCTACCAATCACTGATGAAGCTGAAGACTGAGATGAGGAAGCACTTCCAGTGCCACTAGAGCCACCACTAGATGCCATCTTGTGGATAATAGGCAAGGGAGAGAAAGATGAACTGGAAAAATCAAACAAGGTTCTCCTTAGAGGACTTTTTTGGGTTGATAACACAACATTCCTTCTTCCTATTTCAGCAATAGGATTAATTTTAGGTGATAAGCCTCTTCTTTTCCTAGAAACACGAGGGTATAAGAACATGAAAAGAAGGTCAAAGCTAAAGGAAAAATAAAGTTATGGCTGATTCCTAGGTTGTCTACGTCTAGCTTCCCAACGTTCTTGGGCACTTATGTCTTGTTCAATTGCTGCCCATGAACGATTAAGCTCAGCCCGAGTATTAGCAGTGTCTAAAATGGTGTTAAACAAATTTAAAGCAATGTTGGTTTGATCTTGAAGACTAAGCTCAATATTAGGATGCCTTGCAATAGGTATAGTCATTAAGAAATGAAACAGTGGAATAATCAATATAAGAAAAATAGATGTATTCAATGATAATCAAGAATAAAAATCAACCAGAGAGATATTGAAGATCTCCCCAATATGGTCGCCAAATAAATGTTGATGAAAATATATGAAATGATCTTACTCAAGCATTTTCAGATCTTACTTGGCTAAAGCAAGATAGAAAAGAATATCACCCTATGTTTATAGCCATCAAAATTTGTTTCCTAATCCACAAGTATTGGTTACAAGTGCTTATGCTGATTTTTTTATAAATCAAAATTTGCTGAAAATTTCAATATTTATGTAATTTTCTGAATATAATAAATGCAAAAATAAATGTAGAGACAAAAGTAAAAACACCAAGTCAATAATCAACATAGACGAGACATAAATAAATCGTTTATTCCATTCCAATTCATCAAAAGACTCGTTCTCTTTACAAAATTCTCTGAGGAAGTTTGGACCAAAGTCAAACTTAGATGTCCTCGATGAAAACCATACAAAAGCACTTCTGACAGAAAGTAAAAAACTGAACTTTAAAAGCTGGATCAACTTGCCACAGATTGTTTCCCACTCAACTCTGCACAACAACCTTTATCGGTCATGAAATTTAATTCACAAACAGACAAGTCTACACAAACTATCAAAGATAGATCAACACCTCTGAAAAACAAGTGTCTGAAGGATGTAGTTAAACCTTGAATCTTGTTGTCTACAATAAGACCTTGCTATCATAAAAGAGAATTAGGATTTCAATTAATCAAAGAATGAATGAAAACTGAAATATCTCAATAAAACTCAAAGAACATACCTTAGTATGCTTTCTCCTTCTATCCTCCTCTTGTTCCTCCTCCTCTTTTTGCCTTTAAGCAATCAAAATTAGTTGAAGTAGTTAAACTACCTCTTTAATTAAGTTAACTAAAATTGAACCAACTTTTTAGTTAAGGGGGAAAATTAATAAAACAATAATAAGGGTCTTAAATAAATAATAACTAGTAGGTGGGACCCCTTGTGACTCCCTTTAGTTTCTTTAATAAGCATAACACAACTAGTTAATCAATAAAACACATCCCTCCTTGTGGATTCCATTATCACTCTCATAATTTGACAATTTATATAAATGATAATTAAAACTATATCCAAAAATATAATATCCATATATCCAAAAAATAGTGTGTTGTCCAAAATTTCAGAAGTCAATTATTCTCTGGGAGGCAATCTTCCCCTTGTTGCTGTTGTATCCCTTTGATTTCTCTGAATTTGCCTTAGACCGTGTGGAGCCTTTGGGCCTAATCTCACTGATAACATGAGAGAAATCATCTCTCAAATGCATGCGGGACAACGTAGATTTGGCAGAGTCATCTGAGGGAGAGGAGGGGGCAACAACGACTTTACGTTTATCAAGAGCATGGTGGGACTAGGTTTTTAACCTTTTACTTGTGTGGGAAGACTGTACTAGTGAGTGGGTAGGGGAAACTTGGAAAATTTGATTAACATGTAGAGGAGAAGGTAGAGACAAGTTGGGCCAGCCACGATGTTGGGAGACTACCGGGTGGAAAATATCTTTCCATCCGTCGTTTTCAGGGACTTCAGGTTGTAATGAGACTTGAGGTGGAACTGGTATACCAGGTACATGTGGGGCTTGGAAGGGAGACCTTTCTGGCCTAGGTTGGACCACTCCTTGTCCAATCCAGTTAAAAAATCCAGCTTGAAATAACTGGCTCAACTCTTGCAAGTCTACATCAAAATGTATAGAAAACCTTGGCCTTCTAGGGCCCCTGTTCCAATTTCCTCTTCTTCTGTTACCCCGACCATGACTACCTCTGCTGAAAAAGCTCATTCTTGTATGCATTATTGATTAGAAACTAGTTTATTCAACAACCATACATGACATCTATTTAAATATGAAACAAATTTTGGCTCAGAAACACATCAGACTCATGCAATCTGATCCATAAAAATCGTTTAATACCTGTCAATGAGCAGAGGGTGAATAAGGGTTTTGAGATATGTGAGGGATTGTATTGAGCATAAAGTGGTAATATGAAGGGGAGTAGATCATGATTACTGCTCAACAAATCATCAAACAATCAATTGTATTGTAAATCAAAACATATCATTGTAACTCATCCCCGTGCCATCCTTTAACTGTTATAATACATAGTTTCACTTAACTATAATTTAATTTTAAGAACATGGAGTGGATAGAGAATATGGGAAGGAGAGGGGACTTGTAATGTGCGAAAAAGTGAGATAATGGTAGGAAAAAAAATGAATATTGTTTATAAACAAATCAAGTAATCCATAAACAAAACTCTGTATTTAATACAAAACATGCCAATACCATTTTAATAATTACTGTGTGTCAAAACTGTTCACTGTTCCACATTCAATTTCTTCAAAACTTCTCAATTAACACAGTCTGTACTCATAATCAAACCACTTCCAACACTCTTGTTAAGAGAAATGTTTGGTTTCTAATTCCTTTCTTTTTATTTAAAGAATCGAAAGAAAACACACAACAATCATTGCACCTCCTCTATCCATAATACATCACTATAAAATATCAAACACTATCCATAACTTCGCAATTGCCCAATAAAACATATACACGGGTCCCTTTTCCAAATTGAACATACTTCTAAAACTTGCCCAATTTCATGCCTTTTTCATTATATTAACCAATAAAACTTTTCAATGAAACCATAATATAAAACCTGAGATTCATCACGGATGGTTCAATTAAATAAAACATGCACGATGCCTCCATATTGTTGGATTAGTAAGAGGGGGGGGGGGTGAATCAGTGATAGAGCAATTTAATCCTTTTTAACCATATAATTCAAGTGTTATATCAATGAAGCATTATCATCCAATAACTGCAAAGTAAATAAGAAATAAACAAATGAACAAACATACACATACATAGTACACCAGTGTTTTACGTGGAAACCCAAATCGGAAAAAAATTATGGAATGTTTTTTCTTATATGTCTTGAAGAATTACATTCATTGGAAGCACCAAATTCCTTTGTTTTCCAGCTGCAACTGGAAGGAGGCTCCAACCCCCTAGTTTCTCATGCTACAACCTGAGGGAATCTCCAACTCCCCAATTCTCTGGCTACAACCAGAAGGAGGCTACAACCCCCTATGTTCTCCGGCTACAACCGAAAGGTTGCTACAACCACCTGTCCTTGCCTCTTCCTGCCACCCCAAAGTAGAAGTAGAATGATGGAACCATTGCCAACCTATCACTGTGAGATATACCGCTGTAAACCTGTACCAATAAATCTGAACCATGCATCAACCTGTACCTTAACCTATAATCAACCTGTACCATAAAAAAGTGCATCAACCATGCACCAACCTGTACCAAATAACCTGTAATCAACCTGTACCATAAACAAGTGCATCTAACCATGTACCAAGTATGTACCAATCATGTGTCAACTACTCATCAACTATGACTCATCAATATGTACCAACATCATCAACTATACACCTCATGTATGTGTGAACTCATCAACTACTTGTCTCAACCATGTACTCAACATGTACCTCAACCAAAAGCCCTCATCAATTTCATCATCCAAATCTGACTTGTAGCTATGTAATATACCTGGGTTATATGATCACATTCTTTCAAACCTTCCTTAACTTCAACAACAAGAGACTAGCATTTTCATCAAACTTTACTTTAGTCTCACATGCCTAGTTTTGGATTAGTCAAGAACCCTAACTTGAAGTAATCATAACTTTGTACCTGTAATGTATAAATATCTAAAACTGATACACAATTTTCTTCAGTTTGTTTTATGAAATTAATCCAGGTGTCACTACTTGGAACCTCTCATAAAAGGAGTTATAGAAAAAATGGCATACCTTGCTGAATTCTGGCTTATTCTAGAGAGCGACCTTGTAGAGCGTACCTCACATGTAATATTTTTTGAATTGATATGAAACTATTACAAAAAATACTATATATTGTACCGTAACCAAAACATTTGGTTTCATTTAATTTGGATCTGTTATGAAGAAGTTATGATGTTTTTACCCGAAACACCTGTTTTTGACTAGTTTCAAGACTAGCCACAACCCTAATTTCCACAGAGTGTAACTCCAAAAATACAATGACCCACAAGCTAAATTGTTTACCACATATACTTGGATATGTTTTCTCAATATCATAGCAATTCCATGGTTAGAGTCATTATAGAAAAAAAGTTATAGCAAAAATGGTGAGATGACCTGTAAATAACATACCTTAGAAAGCACCATCAAAATAATTTATCCTTCCTTGCATTTCGGCCTCCTTTTCTTCACCTTCCCTCAGAATTTCAGCTTAGATATCCTTGGTTACCTCAGACACCTATAGATATTCAATATTCTCAAGTGTGATTAAAATGAGAGAGCCTTGCCTCTTATTTATACTCTCCAAGTAGCTTCCTTAAAAACATCTTCTAGGTCACTTGGTCCCACATTCCTTATTTTAGGGTTAACCCACTTTTAATTTCTCCATTAAATTTATTATTGAAATAATTTATTTCGTATTCAATTTGAATTATAATACACTCATTACTTCACTTTATTATTTACATTTTAAAATCTCTTAAACCACTTTGACTACTTTGACCTTTTGGGGCTTCTAGATGACATATGAGGGTCCTCCAACTTCGTAAGGCCATAACTCTCAAACTGTGAGGAGTTATGTGACGTTCCACATACCACCAGAAATGGAATGACATGTACTATCCATATGGAATAGTATTATCTGAAAATATATCATAACTCATACCATTATCCATCAAACAAATTTGGGTCCATTACCCAAACCTGGGGTCTCCAACTTCTCATGACCATAACTCTCTAATCGTGAGGAGTTATGTGACGTTCCACATACCACCGGAAATGGAATGAAAAACACTATCCATATAGGATATTTTAACTGAAAAATTCATTGTCCTTCATCTCATTATTCAACAATTAAGCATGGTTTCTCTTACTTCGCAAAGCGTCTTCCCGTGAGGGATTTCACCATAAGGGGACCACTTTGGAGTACATCCACATTTACTTCTTATCAACCATGACAAGACAATAATGAGTCATCTTTACATCAAACAATATTGGGTCCATTACCCAAACCTTTGTATTGCGGGGCTTTCTTCAAGGGTTGACATCAATGACAACCAACCTTAATCAACAATCTCCCCCTTTGGCATTGATGGCAACACTGTGATGCAATACAGAAATCATATCACTCATGCTCCCCTTGGAACCATGTCTCTGTCATCTGTATCTGATAAATTTGCCTCTGTCCTCTGCATCTGATAAATTTTCTCCCTCTGGAATCATGCCTCTATCCTCTGCATATGATAAATATCTCCCCCTTTGTCATCAATCGCAAAGGTATCTTTCCATCCGGGGCTGCTCCACCTGACTGAACTGTCCTCTTATGGCTCTTCCTCATGTACATCTAAGACATATAAGATAAGAATTCAAAAAGAATTCAAAAAACATTCATTTTGGAGTAGAAATAACTCCAAGTCTTTGGCGAAGATATTCAAAGGCTTCCCGTGGAAATGGTTTTGTAAAGATGTCTTCCACTTGTTCTTTTGTGCCCACATACTCAACTCTGATGTTATTTTTTGAAACCTGTTCCCATAGAAAGTGATACTTGATTGGAATGTGCTTCATCTTGGAGTGCATCACCGGGTTTTTTGAGATACTGATGGCACTTGTATTATCACAATATATTGAAATGGGCTCATCATACCTAACCTGTATATCTGTCAAAGTTTGTTTCATATAAAGAACCTGTGTACAACATGCTGTTGCTGCAATATACTTTGCCTCGACTGTAGATAGAGATACTGATGATTGTTTCTTTCTTAGCCATGATACCAAACACTCACCTAAGTAGAACGTTGCCCCACTGGTGCTTCGTCGGTCATCAATACAGCCTGCCCAGTCTGCATCTGTGTAGGCAATAAGTGATATATATTTTCCTTTTGGATACCATAATCCAAACTCTTCTGTTCATTTGAGATATCTGAAAATCCTCTTTACTTCTAATACATGTGATTCCTTTGGTGATGCTTGAAATCGTGCCACTTGTCCAACTGCTTGCATTACATCTGGTCTAGATGCTGTCACATATAGTAGGTTGCCAATCATTGACCTGTATTGCCTCTGATCTGTAGACTTCAAATCATCATCTTTGCTCAACTTACAACTGGTTTGCATGGGAGTGATAACTGGTTTGCAATCTTCCATTCTGAGCCTCTTTATCATTTATCTGATATAATTGGTTTGAGAAATAAAATTCCTTGGTTGCTTTGACGTATTTGAAGTCCCAGAAAGAAGGATAGTTCTCCAAGTAACAACATTTCAAATTCATTATGCATGTCTTTTGCAAATTTCTGGCTTAACCTGTCATCATCACTACCAAAAATAATATCATCAACATAAACTTCAATTAATAAAATATTACTTTGACTTACCTTGATGTAGAGGTTGTTGTATGCACTTCCTTTTCTGAACCTGCTTGCTGCAGATACTTATCCAGTCTGGAGTACCATGCTCTAGTAGCCTGTTTTAGACCATACAAGGCATTCTTTAATTTACATACATAGTATGTGTTCTCTGACAACTGAAACCCTTCTTGTTGTTCAATGTAGACTTCTTCTTCAAGTTCTCCATTCAAAAAATATGATTTTATGTCCATCTGATATACTTTAACATTTTTGGAGCATGCAGAAGCTAAAAGTAAACAGATTCCTTTCATTCTGGAAACTGGGGAAAATGTCTCTTCAAAGTCGATTCCTTCAATCTGTGCATATCCTTTACATACCAATCTAGCTTTGTTCCTTGTAACCTGTCCATATTCATTCAATATATTCCTGAAAACCCATTTTATGTAGATCACATTCTTATTCTTTGGTCTTGGAACCAATTCCCAAGGGTCATTTTTATCTATTTGATCCAATTCTTCATCCATGGCCTTATTCCAAAATTCATCCTTGCTGACTTCTTCAAAATAGTTTGGTTCAATTGTAGATGAGAGTGCTAGGTGTGTCTATTCTAGTGAACGGATTTTTCTTCTAGTCTCAACTCCTGCATCTTTATTTCCAATAATCTGATCTGAAGCAGGATTCTTCTATACTCATTTGCTAGGTGTCTTTGGAGATACTTTCTGAACTTGCTCTTATGCTTCTGTCAGATTCTCTCCATCTTCATCTTCCTCTTCTACTTCTTTTTCATCTTCTTCTTCGAAAAGTTGTTCCATTGATTTGTTTTCTTCTTCCTTTGATTCTAGTCTGCCTGTTTCATCAATTGTTACGTTGATGTTTTCCACAACTTTGTTCAATCTTAGATTGTAACACTTGTATGCTTTCTTTGTACTTGAGTAACCAAAAAGTATTCCTTTGTCCACATGAGAGTCAAAATTTCCCATTCTGCCATCTTCTCTTTTGATGTAACATTTTCTTCCAAAAACTCTGAAGTGCTTCACATTTGTTGGTCTTCCTTTCCATAGCTCGTAGGGAGTTTTATCAGTGTTGTTTCTGAGCATTACTCTGTTTTGAATGTGAACTGTTGTATGCACTGCCTGTGTACAAAATATATCTGTCAATTTGGAATCCATTAGCATTGTTCGAGCCATTTCTTGTACTGTCATGTTCTTTCTTTCAACAACTCCATTCTGTTGAGATGTCCTAGCAACGGAAAATTGTCTTTTTATTCCATGACTGCTACAGTAGTCCATAAATTCCTTTGAAGTGAACTCTCCTCCATTATCAGATCTCAAACATTTGATTCTTGAATCCATATCATTTTCAACCATTTCCTTGTAGATCTTGAAGTTTTCAAAAGCTTTTGACTTGTTCTTGAGAAAGTAAACTGTAGTCATTCTTGTATAATCATCAACTAATAACATAAAGTATTTTTCACCTTTTAATCCCTTTGTTGTAGTTGGTCCAACTAGATTAGTGTGCACAATTTCCAGTGGTCTTGTTGTTGAATATTCCTTTGATTTGAACCTAGTTTTTGTTTGCTTTCCTTGTTGACAATGCTTGCATAAAGTGTTGGTTGGTTTTGTGATCTGGGGTATTTCTCTGATTGCTTATCTTTTGCTAACTTTAACAAGGTTATCAAAATGCATGTGACCCATTCTTCTATGCCATAGCCAACTTTCATCTTCCTTTCCTAGACAACACTTTTCATTTCCAATTTCACTTAACACATATATGTTGTTTGAAGTTCTTGCAGTTGTATCGACCAATTTCCCTGAACCTTCTTATCTTATCTCACACTTTTCTGAATCGAAAGTAATTTTATGACCTTGGTCACACATTTGACTCACACTTAGAAGATTATGTTTCATATCTTCTACCAGTAGAACATTTTGTGCCTTTTCATTCTTGTTCCCAATTCAGATTGTGCCTTCTCCAATGATGTTGGATGAATTATCATTTCCGAAGGAGACTGATCCATTTTTTTCTTTTCGTAATGTAATAAATTTCTCTTTATCACCTGTCATGTGTTTTGAACATCCACTGTCAACATACCAACCATTTTTCTTCTGCTTAGCTTGTAGAGAGACTATGCATTCTTCATTGTTATATTGATCTTGCTTTCTTATCCATGTTGTTTTCTGAGGTTCTTGTCTGTGACTGTTTTTATTCTGTTGAGGTTCTTTAGGAGGGACTGTCATTCTGCAATGCTTGCCCATGTGTCCAAAATTGTTACATTTGTAATTTTCCACTTCAGTGCTCAAAGATTCAAACCTATTGTAACTTCTTCTTTGTGTGTCACTAGGTCTCCTTGAATAATCCCTTTGTGTATAACTCTAAAAGTTGTTACTGTTCCTGATGTTAGCTCTTAAATTCATAGCTTTATGTCCAAAATTATTACATGCATAACATAAGCCAAAAAATATAGTTTGATACCTGGGAGTTGAAGATATTCTGAAAGGAGGTACTCTTATGAACCCTTCTTCTTCTTGAGGCCTATCTGTCTGTTGTTGATTCTGAAATCTGAATCTTCTTGGTGGAGGAGTGTCCCTGTAATCTTCCTTGTATATCTTCCTATCCTCTTTGATTTTTTCTGCATAGCTCTTTGGATTTGTTTCTTGCTCTGTTGTTTTGGAGCTTGATCCCTTTTCTGTCTGATTGTATCCAAGTATGGACTTGTCAAGATGATATTTTTGACTGCTGATAATGTCATCCATAACTTTTGAGCTATTCTGCATATTTTTCTTTTGAATACCATTTCTTAGTGTTATAACCTTTGTTTCCAAGTTTCCAATGATCTTGTCCTTTTCTTCTAGTTGTTCTTTGAGTGCTTCTTCAATTCTTTTATCTTCTTCTATTTAAACCTTCAATTTTGTGATCATTTGTTCTAGTTCTCGAGTGTCCTTTTTCTTGTCTAGTTCTGCTTGTAGTTTCTTGTTTTTCTTCTTTTTTGTTCTGATAACTTCTATGGCACATATTAATTCTTCTCAATAGTCAACTTCTGCCTCTTCAATTTCTTCTTCGACTTCTTCACATTCTTCTTTGACTTCTTCATATTCTTCTTTGTCAGAGTCTTTTATTGCCATGAATAGAACTCTTCCTGCCTCATTGTCACTGACTTCATCTTCATCTGATGATGAGATGCCTTCTTTGGTGCATAAGATTTTCTTGAAAACTTTCTTTGTAGTTATTTTGCCTTTATATGTGTGTTTTCCTTTTGAGTAACCTTCATCATTTCTCTTTTTCTTATGAGGACATTTGTTAGCAAAATGACCAATACCATCATAATTAAAACAAATTAAAGGGAGATTACCTCTATACCTACCGTTGGTTCCCTTGTTCAGTCTTTTGATGAAATTGGCCACTTCTTCATCATCTTCTGAGGCGTCACTGCTGTTGCTATATTCTTCTTGTTCCTTTTTATTTTGCTTTGATCTTTTGGATGCCTTGAAGGTTGCTTCTTTTACATCTGGATTTTCCTACTCAGTTTTCATTTCATATGCTGTAAAGATTCCATGCAGTTCGTCCATGCTTATTGAGTCTAGATCCGATCTTTCTTCTAGTGATGATATCTTAGGGTTGAATCTCATAGGAAGATATCTTAGTATCTTTTGAACAATTACAGATTCTTCAATTTCTTCTCCCAATCCTATGATTTCATTCACCGTTTCATCGACTCGTAAGAAGTAGGCTGCGATATCTTCATATTCCTTCATTTTTAGTTGTTCGAACTGACCTCTATAAGTCTGAAGCTTTGCTTCTTTGAATTTTGTATCTCCTTCATAAATATTTTGAAGCTTGTCCCAAATCTCTTTAGCAGATTTACAGTGTGCAACTTTGGTGAATACCATATCACTAATACCTTTTCAAAAATGCATTTGTGTCTTTGTAATTATTCTCATCGAGTTTTACTATTTTGTCATTTGTTGGTGGAACTGCTGGTGTTGTGTATCCATCTACAATTGATTGCCAAAATTGAAATCCCTGTGCCTGTATATATGTCCTCATCCTTATGCTCCAAAAAACATACTTCTGTCCATCAAACTGTGGTATTCCATTTTTATATGAGTTGGTACTCTCCATGATCTACCTTTCAGTGGTTAAACTAATTTCTGAAGCAACCTGCTCTGATGCCAATTGTTGGATTACTAAGAGGGGGGGTGAATCAGTGATAGAGAAATTTAATCATTTTTAACCATATAATCCAAGTGTTATATTAATGAAGCATTATCATCTAATAACTGCAGAGTAAATAAGCAATGAACAAATGAACAAACATATACATACACAGTACACCAATGTTTTACGTGGAAACCCAAATCGGGAGAAAACCATGGAATGCTTTTTCTTATATGTCTTGAAGAATTACATTCATTGGAAGCACCAACTTCCTTTGTTTTCTAGCTGCAATTGGAAGGAGAATCCAACCCCCTAGTTTCTCAGGCTACATCCTAAGGGAAGCTCTAACTCCCCAATTCTCTGGATACAACTAGAAGGAGGCTACAACCCCCTATGTTCTCCAGCTACAACCGAAAGGTGGCTACAACCACCTGTCCTGCCACCCTGAAGTAGAAGTAGAATGATGTAACCATTGTCAACCTGTCACTGTGAGATATACCACTGTAAACCTGTACCAATAAATCTGAACCATGCATCAACCTGTACCTCAACCTGTAATCAACCTGTACCATAAACAAGTGCATCAACCATGCACCAACCTGTACCAAATAACCTGTAATCAATCTGTACCATAAACAAGTTCATCCAACCATGTACCAAGTATGTACCAATAATGTGTCAACTACTCATCATTGATCAACTATGACTCATCAATATGTACCAACATCATCAACTATACACGTCATGTATGTGCCAACTCATCAACTACTTGTCTCAACCATGTACTCAACATGTACCTCAATCANCAACTACTCATCATTGATCAACTATGAATCATCAATATGTACCAACATCATCAACTATACACGTCATGTATGTGCCAACTCATCAACTACTTGTCTCAACCATGTACTCAACATGTACCTCAATCAAAAGTCCTCATCAATTTCATCATCCAAATCTAATTTGTAGCTCTGTAATAGACCTGGTGTATATGATCACATTCCTGCAAACCTTCCTTAACTTCAACAACAAGAGACTAGCATTTTCATCAAACTTTTCTTTAGTCTCACATACCTAGTTTTGGATTAGTCAACAACCCTAACTTGAAGTGATCATAACTTTGTACCTGTAATGTATAAATATATGAAACTGATAAACAATGTTTTTCAGTTTGTTTTATGTAATTCCTCCAAGTGTCACTACTTGGAACCTCTCAGAAAATGAGTTATAGAAAAAATGACATACCTTGCTGAATTCTGGCTTTTTCTAGAGAGCGAACTTGTAGAGCGTGCCCCACACGAAATATTTGTTGAATTGATATGAAAATATTAAAAAGAATACTGCAAACTATACCCTAACCAACACATTTGGTTTCACTTAATTTGGATCTATTATGAATAATTTATGACATTTTTACCCGAAACACCTGTTTTTGACTAGTTTCAAGACTAGCCACAAACCCTAATTTCCACGGAGTGTAACTCCAAAAATACAATGACCCACAAGATGAATGTTTTACCATAGATACTTGGATATGATTTATCAATGGCTTAGCAATTTCACGGTCTGAATCATTATAGAAAAAAAGTTATAGCGAAAATGGTGAGATGACCTGTAAATAACATACCTTAAAAAACACCATCAAAAGAATTTATCCTTCCTTGCATTTCAGCCTCCTTTTCTTCACCTTCCCTCATAATTTTGGCTTAGATATCCTTGGTTACCTCAGAAACCTATAGATATTCAATATTCTCAAGTGTGATTAAAATGAGAGAGCCTTGCCTCTTATTTATACTCTCCAAGTAGCTTCCTTAAAAACATCTTCTAGGTCACTTGGCCCCACTTTCCTTATTTTAGGGTTAACCCACTTCT
>JASDQU010737759.1:75475-95409 GCA_032191745.1 Picea mariana | reverse complement strand
CACTTTCCTTATTTTAGGGTTAACCCACTTCTAATTTCTCCATTAAATTTATTATTGAAATAATTTATTTTGTATTCAATTTGAATTATAATACACTCATTACTTCACTTTATTATTTACATTTTAAAATCTCTTAAACCACTTTGACTACCTTGACCTTTTGGGGCTTATGGATGACATATTAGGGTCCTCCAACTTCGTAAGGCCATAACTCTCAAACTGTGAGGAGTTATGTGACATTCCACATACCACCAGAAATGGAATGACATGTACTATCCATATAGAATAATATTATCTAAAAATATATCATAACTCATACCATTATCCATCAAACAAATTTGGGTCCATTACCCAAACCTGGGGTATCCAACTTCTCATGGCCATAACTCTCTAACCGTGAGGAGTTATGCGGCGTTCCACATACCACCAGAAATGAAATGACAAGCACTATCCATCTAGGATAGTTTACCTGACAAATTCATTGTCCTTCATCTCATTATTCCACAATTATTCATGGGTTCTCTTACTCCACAAAGCGTCTTCCCATGAGGGCTTTCACCATAAGGGGACCACTTTGGAGTTCATCCATATTTACTTTTTATCAACCATGACAAGACAATAATGAGTCATATTTACATCAAACAATATTGGGTCCATTACCCAAACCTTTGTGTTGCGGAGCTTTCTTCAAGGGTTGACATTGTATATGTGTTGAACCTGCACAAAATAGATCTAGCTAAACAATGATACACACATTTGCATAGAGAATAGAAGAAAGAAGAAGAATGAGAGAAAGAATGGAAGAATTCTCATTAACCATTATGAATAATGAATAATTTACACATGATATACTCTGTATAACTCAATGAGTTCGACTTGAGGTGAACCAAGTCGTCATAGTGGAGGTCTAGAGTGATCTGGACACGTACCAATAGTTACGGGAGTGAACTGCCACCTATTGTAGTCTCTCAGGCAGTTACAGGAGTGAACTGCCACCTAGTTGAGTTAACTAGTCAACTAGTCTTCAGTTAATTGATTGAATAGAAAGTAGTGAGGAGTTAACTCAAGGAATCAAGGCTAATGCGCCACTTTTGTGATGATACCAAGGCAAGGTTGATTTATCATGGTGATGATCCCAATGTTGCATGGTTATGATCCCAATGCAACATCTAAACTCAACTCAACTAGTCAAACTGAAGTGTGAACTGAAAGAGAATATTCTCCAGGTGGAATATTTTCTCTTAAAATATAGGAGATTGGATAATGACTAATTATGACTAATAAACAAATAAAAACCTTAGGAAAAAGAAATCCTAGGTGTGTGTGAAGTAACTCCAACATCCCCCCTGAACATCACTATGGTGAAAATAAAAATTGGGTCCCGACAACGAGGCCATGTTAGGTACCCAAGTACAAAAGATGCACTAAAAATAAAGTGAGGAAAGAGGGAAAACCTCATGGGAAACCCCCCCCTCAAGTTACAATGTATGTAAAAAAAGAAGAACTACAGTTGCTAGGCAACTGTGTCCTTCACTCCAAGATGACCTCGCAGAGAATATAATTTCTACTCAGTGAAGGTCTTGGTGAAAATATTTGTCATCTGTTCTGCTGAAGGATACAACTGTAAGTAGATGATCCCCTCGTGTACTAAGTCCCAGATGTAGTGCATGTGGATCTCAATGTACTTCATCCGCTGCTTTTGAACTGGATCTCTGCATAACTTCAGAGTACTTTGGTTGTCACACTAGATGACGATTGACCGATGAAACTGAATGCCCAACTCAGTGAGAAAGTGTTGTAGCCACATAGCCTAAATGGTTACATTAACTACCCCTCTGTACTTTGCCTCAACTAAAGATAGAGCAATGACATCTTGCTTCTTGCTCGACCAACAGATAGGCTCGGAACCAAGACTGAGTGAGTAACCAGATGTGGACTTGCGATCAAGGCTATCGCCAGCCCAACCAGAATCAGTAAAACCAATGAGATCTAATGTAGAGTCTGCTGCATAATGAATCCCAAAGGTGATGGTGCCTTGTACGTATTGAAGGATACACTTTGTAGCTTTCCAATGTAGCTCATGCGGCTCCTGCATGAACCTGGAAACTGCGCCAACTGTATATGAGAGGTCTGGTCTGGAGTGTGTGATATACAACAAGCTTCCCACTAGCTGTCTGTATAGTGTGCTGTCAACCAATGGAGTCTCCCCGCCATCCTCAAGTTTGACTCCTGATAGGAAAGGAGTCGGAGCAGACTTGCAGTCTGTCATGTGAAATCTCTCAAGGAGATCTTGTGCATACTTGTCTTGAGACATTTTGATGCTTGATGCATCCTGACTGATCTCAAGTCCAAGGAAGAAGTGTAGTGGACCCATGTTCGTCATCAAAAACTTGTCATGAAGAATCCTCTTGACTGCAGCTATCGCTGAAGTCGAGCAACCGGTGATCAACAAATCATCGACATACAAAACTAAAAGTAGAAGTGAATCAGCCGTTCTAAGCATGTATACATTTAGGTCTGATTTACAACGTACAAAGTTCTGTGACAACATGTAGGAGTCCGTCTTGGCATACCATGCCCTCGGAGCCTGCTTGAGGCCATAAAGTGACTTCTTTAGTCGACAGACCAAAGATGAGTCCTGCATAACTCCCTGGGGCTGCTCCATGTAGATCTCCTCAAAGAGATCACCGTGACTTCACATCCATCTGATGGACTTCCCATCCCTTGGTTGCCACAATGGCAAGTGCCAATCGTATAGAATCCATCTTCATTATTGGAGCGAAGGTCTCATCATAGTCAATACCATGAAGTTGCTAAAAGCCTTTGGCGACAAGCCCGACTTTGTATCTGTTGATCTGTCCATCTGCTACACTCTTGGTCCTATAGACCCATCTGCATTTGACAAGTTTCCTCCCAGAAGAAAGGGGAACCAGATCCCAAGTCTGATTCTCAAGGAGGGAGTTGTATTCCTCCTACATGGCGGATTCCCAAAAGGGATTTCCAATAGCCTCGCCATAAGACTGTGGATCTGAAGACAGAACCAAGAAAAGATGCCTGGAAGGAAATGGTTCAGTGGCAGTGAGTGCAATAGGAGGCTCCTCGAAATCATATCGAGTCCTCCTAGTATTGGTTGGATCACCAATGAGATCCCCTGCATCCTGAAGAGTAGTCTGTGCCCACTTGGGCCTCTGCTCTGGATCTGCAACTGCATCTGGATTCTCTGACTCTGTATCTAACTGTACTGACTCTAAATCAGAATCATCTAAGTCCTTTTAATCATAACTCTCATCTGAAGAAGAGTCAGCATGTGCATGCTCATCATCTCGGACAGGTGGAAGAGTGAAGGTGTCTGCATGCGACTGCTGAGGTACATGCGAGACACTTTCCTCGAATTTGACACTACGCTCAATGATGAGTCGGTCCGAGGAAAGATCAATAAGCCGATATCCCTTCACACCATTGGGGTGTCCAACAAAAATGCACTCAGTGCTCTGTGGATCAAGTGCCTTCCTCTTTTCAGAGGGAATGCGGGCCCATGCACGAGAACCAAAAATGCGAAAGTGGGTCACTTCCGGTTTGAGGCCGCTCCAAGCCTCGTATGGGGTCTTATCCTTGACAGATCTATGGGGAGATCTGTTTTGGATGTATGTTGCACAGTTAAGTGCTTCGGCCCATAGTCTTTGTGGTAGTGACTTTGCATGCAACATGGAAGATGCCATCTCCTTTAGAGATCTATTTTTGCTCTCAGCAACTCCGTTTTGTTGCAAAGTGTAGGGAACTGTATGCTGCAACTGAATCCCTACCTCATGGCAAAGATTATGAATATCATGATTAACATACTCTCCCTCGTTATCAGTTCAGAGGACTTTGTTCTTCTTTCCGGACTGTGTCTCAACCAAAGCTTTGAAATCTTTGAGGTGTTGAAAGACCTCAGATTTTTGCCTGAGAAAGTAGATCCAAGTAAAACGTGAGAAATCATCAACAAAAATGAGAACAAACCTCGCTTTGTTGATGGATGGATGCGGAAAAGGACCCATAAGGTCACTGTGGATCATATCTAAAGGTGCGGAAGCTCGCTGAGACTTTCCCTTGTCGAATTTCTCTTGAGGGTGTTTTCCGAGAACACATCCCTCACATACTCCCTTGGAGAAATGGATGTCTGGAAGACCACCAACCAATCTGTGCTTGCTAAGCTATTGCATGTATCTGAAATTCAAATGTCCAAACCTTCCGTGCCATATCCTACTACTTTCATCAGCATGAGTAAGTAGTAAAGTAGAATCAGGTTCAATGAATTCAGAAAATGTATATAATCTAGACTGATGATTTACCTCATCGGTAGCAACCCTAGAGTTGGTTTGCATGTCGTATATGTCCATGAAATTTGGTGTGAATACAAATTTCTTTCCGGTGCCAGAATTTGTCATCTGATATACAGAGAGAAGGTTGACAGAAAGTTTGGGAACATGCAACACGTTCTCGAAGATTCCATTGGTGAGTTCAATCCTTCCTTTGCCCGTGAATTCGACAGAAGAGTTGTCCCCCATCAGAATAGGAGGACCTTTGCATGCATCCAAAGAAGAATAGACTGCTTCTGAGGCAGCCATGTGATGTGATTCTCCTGAATCTACAATCCAAGCATTGAGAGAGGAGTTGATGGCAATCAATGCATGGCTAGAATTGCCTTTCTTGGAATTCAGATCTTCTGGCTTCTTCTTCTTTGCACCCTCGGGGATGTGATCTCCAAGGTTGTTTTGCTGAAGTATCTGAGACATCAGATCTATTTTTTTTTGCATGCATGCAGATTTCGAATGGAATCCTTTGTGACAGTATGTGCATTTCTCTCATTTTCTTCCCTTTTCTCCTTTGGATCTGGAGGCATCGGTGAAGGGTTTTGTGTATCGTTCCTTCTTCACATGTGAATGAGATTTCTGCTTATATTTATCTTTATATTTCTGATATTTGTGGCTGCCATCATGCATAGTGAGTGCATGCGCCCTTGGGCCTTTGATTGCGCCCATGTTGATGAGCTTGGTTTTCTCTTGTGTCAAGGATTCGATAAAGTCCTCAAGAGAAGGCATCTTCCAAGTGGCTCCAGAGGTGAATCTGATAGTATGGAATGTGGATACAAATACAGAGAATTCTGGACCAAGCTTGGAGAGAATGGTGAGAACCATTTGTTTCTCCTCCTTCGATTTATCAACCCCGCAAGCTTTGAGTTGCGACAGTAAATCCTTGAATTTTGTAAAGAAATCTTGGATATTCTCGAAGATTTTTGGATCCAATGTGAGTAGTTCCACCTCCAGCATGTGTCCCCTCATCTCATCCTGTTTTCCAAAGAGCCCTTCCAATATGGTCCAAGCTTCATTGGGAGTCTTACAGGAAGATATATGAAAAAGGAGATCAGGAGAAATAAGACTGCAAATTGTTCCGAGTGCCTCATCCATGCGATTTAAGTACTTGGATTTTTCTATGGCTGGTGTCATCTCAGTATCTGTATTCATGGTTAACCTATACAACCCTCTGGATCAGAGATGTATGGCTATTTTCTCTTTCCATGCAAAATAGTTGTAAGGTGTAAGAATGAATTCTTTTTGGAATTCCATCTTTTCGCTGTCTTCGATCTTTTGTACCTGCAAATTTTTTTAGTGTAGCTTTTTCTTAGCAGTCCATCGGCTCTGATACCATGTAAATGTGTTGAAACTACATAGAATATATCTAGATAAACAATGATACACACATTTGCAGAGAGAATAGCAGAAAGAAGAAGAAGGAGAGAAAGAATGGAAGAATTCTCATTAACCGTTATGAATAATGAATAATTTACACATGATATACTCTGTATAAATCAATGAGTTTGACTTGAGGTGAACCAAGTCACCATAGTGGTGGTATAGAGTGATCTGGACACACACCAACAATTACAGGAGTGAATTGACACCTATTCTAGTCTCTCAGGCAGTTACGAGAGTGAACTGCCACCTAGTTGAGTTAACTAGTCAACTAGTCTTGAGTTAACTAGTCAACTAGTCTTCAGTTAACTGACTGAAAAAAAAGTAGTGAGGAGTTAACTCAAGGAATCAAGGCTAATGCGCCACTTTGGTGATGATACTAAGGCAAGTTCGAATTATCATGGTGATGATCCCAATGTTGCATGGTGATGATCCCAATGCAACATCTAAACTCAACTCAACTAGTCAAACTGAAGTGTGAACTGAAAGAGAATATTCTTCAGGTGGAATATTCTCTCCTAAAATATAGGAGACTAGATAATGACTAATTATGACTAATAAACAAATAAAAACCTTAGGAAAAAGAAATCCTAGGTGTGTGTGAAGTAACTCCAACAAACGTCAATGACAACCAACCTTAATCAACACATAATAGATACACAGTGAAACAATGAAATCACAGTCATCAATTTCCACAATTTTCCATGATCTCGATTGAGACTAATGAAGCACACAGTAGTCACCAATTTGAAATTAACACCATGCTGTAAGAATACATTGATCCAAAGCATAAAAAAAAAGAGGCAACCCTCTGACTGTATATTATTACTCATCCCTGATCATAACTTTCCAACCAAATCAATCAAATGAATTCAATATGATTACTCAAAGCAACTGTCATAATCACTCAACCAATCTATGAAAGTCAATCAATATGCCCGAAAAGAGTGAGAACAGTTGGGGATTATTAAAATCAGGCTCTGTAACACCGAATAAAAAGAAGTAATCAAGAGTTCACTCGGTCATCAAAAGCACAGAGAGACTAGAGGTCCTCAAAACATATCAACCAACAGGAAAAGACACTTCGATACAAGCAATGGTTCCTTATAACTCCTATTGTGTGAAATGGCACAATAGATCAACGACATGTAGGGCAGGGAAATGATGCAGAGGAGAAGCGAATGCCCACTAGACAGTAAGAAGTACCCAGAGCACACAGAGATATAACCTTTGCCCATTTCATTTGATGAAAATGCCAGCGAGAATACATACCCAAGGCATAACTTATATCACCCAATCAACCATAAAGCATATATCTTGGCATAATGGCCACCCTAAGACCGAATTTTGAGATACATTGATGCCAATACCATGAAAATAATCCCACAACCATGACTCTGGAAAATACCCAGTGACCAAAAGGCATTCCCAAAAACATACACAACAACCACATAGCAACCAGAATACGACTGGATAGGTTTACCCTCATAACTGTGAGGAAGCAACCAGCAAGGATAAACAAAGAGAAACCCTCAAAAAACACAGGGCTATAATACCCATATCCACTCAAAAACCATAGAGAGCCATCACAATTTTCATCAACAACCAAACCAAATCTTTTAATTGCAAAACGAATAACCACACAGTCATTCTAGAGAGAAAAACCACACATTTACACAGTTGCCAATCTTAGGAAAACAAAAATCAAAGCATTACTCAGCCATCATTCATTCATACATAGAGTGTAATTCATGGATGTGTGAAAAAGAACCATACCTATAACCGATAGCTTAAAAGGGGCGAGTTGGCCGAGCTTAACCATCGGCAAAATGAAATGCAACAATAACCATTCTAGGGTGACGACCCAATGGGGGGAGTATGGAGTGACGTGCATTTACTACACGTCGCTTCCATCTCCTCTTCATTCAATTTCGAATTACATGACAATCAACACTCACTAATACATTTAACCATGTCATTAATTCCCAAACCATTGAAATGTGCGACCACATTGCTTGCCAAATGCGCCACCCAAAACATTCACATTAACCATTTCCAAACTTCCATACCATACCATATGTATTGCCATATCAAATGCGCCCAATATAATTCAATTGCAAATCACATAGCCACTAACAATTAATAATTAGGATTAACACTAACTTATTTTCATTTTATTTTCACATAACTTCTAACATAGCATAACATAGGCCCTTTCTTTTGGATTTTTTTTGTAAGTTTATTCCCTTTGATTTTGTTTATGTTTTTACTAACATATTTCTTGTGCAGGTGTAGCCAGGTAATAAATCATGGTGACATGATCAAACATAACAACTGTAAATATATGCCAATCATAACACAAAATTAAAGCTTCGAATAATAGAACATCCCATAAAATGCACCATCCACCTATCATTATGTCAAAACAAAACCAAGACTGCATCGTCAACCATATAAGACCCTGTAAGAAACATCAAACAACAACATAAAATGTGTGATATGAATATCTCCAAGCCTCCAGTCTACAAGGGGGTCCCACCTACTAGTATTATATCTTATTAGCATAGTTTAAATAATAGGCTTTAGCAATACTTTGCGGGTGAAATTCCTCGTTGCGATTTTTATCGTCAACACATCGACAATTTTTTTTGATCTCCCTCCCAAGATTCTTTCCACTTGGGAAGATTTAATTTACTGGTTTAAGTCTACTTATGGGTAGTATAAGAGCCCAACCAAACAATTACATGAATATAATAACATTGTGTACAAATACGGTGAGACTATTAAGTCTTTCAACCTTCGTTTCACCAAGTTGTATAATCAAATTCCCAAACTTATTCACCCCCAGAACCAAGCTTCCTTTATGCATTACTATAATGCTCTACCTTCCTCTTATTGACATAGGCTTGAAAAAAAATATATTGATAATGTTGGTTTCGCCCTGCATACTTGTCTAGAATATGAAGAAGAACTAGAAAGAACATGTCTCCCCAAGGGGGACTCGGTTAAAAAAATGAACATGTCTGCAATCCTACAACTTGTACAGGATATGAACAATCAGATGATAACATATGAGCAAAAGGGAAGTGTCCCTTCACTTACTCCTGGGGCATCATCTTCTTCTTCACTACCTTTTAGGAATACCAATGAAAACAATTTTCAGCCCAAAGCCATCATGTCTTGTAGTTGGTGTAACTTTTGTGAGGAAAATCATGAGGAAAGTACTTGTTAGTTAAAGAAGAGAGCCAGAGATAAAATCTTTGGCAAAAATCCTGAAACCACCATTGTTGTTCTAGATTGGGCAGAATCGGAAGATGTCATGATCATAAACACAAGGAATAAATCCTACGCTTCAAAAGGAAAATATGCCCCCCCTCGTACTTCTTCTAGTCCAAGCTCATATTCACAAGCTGCCATTGTACAAGCTACCAAAAATCCTGACAGTAAATGAGTTCCCTCCCCTCTTCCCTCTTCCAAATATAACATTCTCAACCAATTGGCTAATATCAAGGCCGATGCTACTCTTCTGGACATGGTTGTCATCCCTAAACAACAAAAGCATCTCAAAATTTTTATGGAAGGAAAAGCTTCCACCATAGCCAATCTTTCCGAAGAGGTTAAAGAAGAGGATTCTATTGTAAATAAAGTAGGTCTAAATAATTTTAGACACCCTCTAAAAAACTCTCCATTTTCATTTCTGTAAAAATTATGGATAAAATAGCCCATTGTTGCCTAATTGACGACAGTTCGGGTCCAAGCGTGATGCCGAAAATCATTATGGAAGAGCTAGGCTTATCATGTGCTAATGAAAATTCTAGAAGCATAATATCCTATAACAGTCTACAACAATCAACTATAGGTGAAATCAAAGACGTGACTTTGGTTCTGTGCACACATCCTAGAATAAGGACAACCCTCAACATCCAGGTAATTGACATGCCAGTAAGTAACTATTATATCATCTTAGGAAGAGATTGTCAAGCCTTGATAGGTGGATATCTTTCTCTTGACGGAACACACTTATCCGTTCCTTGGAATGGAAAGAATATTATAGTCCTAAGGGAAGGAATAATCTCACCATACATAGAGATCATTCCACAACCTAACATAAACTATGTCGAGGAAGACTTAGGAGTGTACTCCATCTTTGCGGATGAGGGTGACATTGCCTTGTAACAAATTGATCTAGAGGATGGTATCTGGCACATGCACTTCGATGGCTCATGCTCCAACGAAGGTAATGGAGCTAGAATTATCTCATACTCACATGTAGGTAAAATTCACAACTTTTCTTATAGGATAGAATTTTCTTGCACGAATAACGTTACCGAGTTTGAAGCATTATTGCTAGGCATTGAAAATGCTTATAATTTAGGTTGTGGACACCTTACAGTTTTTGGGGAATCTGAACTTGTTGTGAACCTTGTACGTAAAATATACTCTCCTAGAAATAAGTTGATGAAACACTACACCCAAGCTTTTTGGATGCTTATCTCGAACTTATTATCATTTAACATCACTCATGTTAAAATGGAACTTAATTCAATGGATGACAAGTTAGTTGTACTTGCAGCCTCTCCTACTCGACAACTTCTGCCTCAAAGACCTGATTGTACTTTCCAATATTTATATTGTCCTCACATTCCTGACAATGTAGAGTCATGGAAGTTCTTCCCTAGTGATGAAGGCATCTATTCTTTCATACAAAATGAACCATTTAAGCCCAAGGAGATTATATCCATGGAAACCAAAAAAATTTCGTTGTTCCATTAGGACAATAGGTTCATATAGAATTTTATTTATTACGAAAACAAACTTTAAGAAATTTATTTACAATGGAAAACTTTTATCGTTAATCCTCGATGCACATGTAACAAACTCAATGATATTATGCTTAACATATTTATAACATGCAACCTACTTTTCTTGGTTGGATATTTTTCATCTTTTTGCCTAATTTATTTCAACATCCCTATAACTTTAGATTGAATTGCCTAATTTAACTAAAACTCAACCAACTCTTTCGTTCATGCATGTCTTTCATTTCTTTCATGCATCGGCCAATTAACTTTCTATTTTTAGGATTTCTTTCATGCATTTCTTTCATTTCAATTCTATTTTTAGGTATTCTTCTTTTCTATTTTTAGTTGCATTCCTTCTATTATCAATGTTTTCTTCATTCAACTCACCTTAATATGATTTTTTATTTGTTCCTTATTCTAACACTAAAGGAGGATTACTACTTTTGTGATAACATCCTTTTAGCAAATAAGCTATCCATGTTCACCTCAAAAGCTCAGTAACAAATTTCAAATGATTTTTAAAACATGTAACATATCTAACACTTTGTGTGTGAGAGACATTGAAGATTCCATGCAACCTACGCATATAGGGAAACCCCCATTATGTTGTAGGAGAGATAGCCTAAAGTGAAGAGAGGTTATATCGAGGTGACAATAAGTAGAACTTCCAAGAGTTTCCCTAGGGTTTGCACTTGGGAAAATTAGACTTATCTTGTATGCATATCTAGGAGGTAACAATCCCTATGTGCTTAAGAATTTAGGTGGGAGAGAAAAAAATAGTAAGTTGAATGCCTAGGAAGACTTTGTAATGTATTGTGCTTATTTCATTTAAATCACACACCAATATTTATGTGGAGAGTGCTCTTTAGATGTTTGTAATCTCTTGAGAGAAATAAAAAAATACATGTTGATGATGGAGTTTTTCCTCAATTGAGGGTTTTTCCATAGTAAACTTCTTGTGTATCAGTGTGTCTATTGTATTGATGTTTTATTTTATTCCATAATGTTCAGATTCCATTGCTGAAGTTTGAACAGTGAGAATGGACAGACTTTTCCATTTTGGGGCATAAAAGTGGATTGTAGCAATAACAATTTAAAATACTAGTGAATTTCCATGAATTAAGATCCATTGAGATGAGATAAACTATCTAGAAGAATAAAGTCAAGTAGGTTCTACGTTGTATTTGAGGTAACTTACAAATGATTTTGTAACCATTGACAACAACTACTAAGATCAAGAGGGGGGTAGGTCAGTGGGATTAAGATTCTATTGAAAAAAGTACCTACTAGTAGGTGGTGATTGCATAATATAGGTTTGTAGATGAAACCACATGTCACCAATGGCTACATCATCAATCAATCACCCTCATTCATGTATTGTCACTCAATGGTATTCAATCACGTGAAGCAACAATCTACACAAAGAGAACCAATGAGTAGTGGGTTTGATTTTATGCAATTTTCAATATGAAAAATCCTTAGATATGGGATCACACTTTTACAAATAAATTAGTGAATATATTACCCTAGTGAATATATTACCCTATTGAATGGTTTAAGTTAACTAAAACTCAACCAACTTTTTAGCTAAGTGGGAAAAGTAATAAAACAATAATAAGGGTCTTAAATAAATAATAACTAGTAGGTGGGACCCCTTGTGACTCTCTTTAGTTTCTTTAACAAGCATAACACAACTAGTTAATCAATCAAACACATCCCTCCTTGTGGCTCTCATCATCACTCTCATAATTTGACAATTTATATCAATGATAATTGAACCTTTATTCAAAAATAGAATATCCATATATCCAAAAAATAGTGTGTTGTCCAAAATTTTAGAAGTCAACTGTTCTCAACAATCAATAAATAAAAACACTTAAAACCCATATTTGCCACTCTAGGAGGCAATCTTCCCCTTGTTGTTGCTGTGTCCCTTTGATTTATTTGAATTTTCCTTATGCTATGTGGAGCCTTTGGGCCTAATCTCACTGATAACATGAGAGCAACCATCTCTCAAATGCATGCGGGACAACACAGATTTGGCAGAGTCATCTGAGGGAGAGGAGGGGGAAGCATCGGCTTTTCCTTTATTAAGAGCATGGTGGGCCTCGGTTTTTAACCTTTTACTTGCATGGGAAGATTGTACTGGTGAGTGGGTAGGGGCATCTTGGACAATTAGATTAACAGGTGGAGGAGCAGGTAGAGACAAGTTGGGCGAGCCACGGTGTTGGGAGACTGTTGGGTAGACAATTTCTTGCCATCCGTTGTTTTCAAGGAATTCAGGTTGTAATGAGACATGAGGTGGAACTGGGATACTAGGGACATGTGGGGCTTGGAAGGGAGGCCTTTCTGGCTTAAGTTGGACCACACCTTGACCAATCCAGTTAAAAAATCCAGCTTGAAATAGTTGGCTCAACTCTTGCGAGTCTGCATCAAAATGTATGTAAAACCTTGGCCTTCTAAGGACCCTGTTACAATTTCCTCTACCTCTGCTACCCCTACCATGGCTACCTCTGCTGAAAAAGATCATTCTTGTATGCATTATTGATTAGCAACTAGTTTCTTCAACAACCATACATGACATCTCTTTAAATATGAAACAAAGTTTGGCTCAACAACACATCAGACTCATGCAATCCAATCCATAAAAATCGTTTAATAGTTGTCAATGAGCAGGGGGTGAATAAGGGTTCTGAGATATGTGATGGATTGTATCGAGAGAAAAGTGGTAATATGAAGGGGAGTAGATCATGATTACTGCTCAACAAATCATCAAACAATCAAGTGTATTGTAAATCAAAACATATCACTGTAACTCATCCCTGTGCCATCCTTTAACTGTTATAATACATAGTTTCACTTAACTATAATTTAATTTTAAGAACAAGGAGTGGATAGTGAATATGGTAAGGCGAGGGGACTTGTAATGTGCGAAAAAGTGAGAGAATGGTAGGAAAAAAAAACAAATATTGTTCATAAAACAAATCAAGTAATCCATAAACACAACTCTGTATTCAATACAAAACATACTAATACCAGATTAATAATTACTATGTGTCAAAACTGTTCATTGTTCCAGATTCAATTTCTTCAAAACTTCTCAATTAACACAGTTTGTACTCATAATCAAACGACTTCCAACACTCCTGTTAAGAGAAATGTTTGGTTTCTAATTCCTTTCTTTTTATTTAAATAACCGAAAGAAAACACACATCAATCATTTCTCCTCCTCTATCCATAATACATCACTATAAAATATCAAACATTGTCCATAAATTCGCAATCGCCCAATAAAACATATACACATGTCCCTTTTCCAAATTGAATAGACTTCTAAAACTTGCCCGATTTCATGCCTTTTTCATTATAATAACCAATAAAACTTTTCAATGAAACCATAATATAAAACCTGAGCTTCATCACTAATGACAAAATTAAATAAAACATGCACGATGCCTCCATAATAGATACACAGTGAAACAATGAAATCACAGTCATCAATTTCCACAATTTTCCATGATCCCAATGGAGACTAGTGAAACACATAGTAGTTACCAACTTGCAATTAAAATCATGTTGTAAGAATACAACGATCCAAAGCATAACCAAAAAGAGGCATCCCTCTGACTGTATATTATTACTCAACCCCGTTCACAACTTTCCAACCAACTCAATCAAACGAATTCAATATGAGTAATCAAACCAACTGTCATAATCACTCAACCAATCTATGACAATCAATGAAGATGCTTGACAAGAGTGAGAACAGTTGGGGATTATTTAAATCGGGCTCTGTAAAAACAAATACAAATAAGTAATCAAGAGTTCGCTCAATCATCAAAATCACAGAGAGACTGGAGGTCCTCAAAACATATCAACCAATAGGCAGAGACCCTTCGATACAAGCAGAGGGTTCCTTATAACTCCCGGTTTGTGCAATGGTGCAACAATTCAATGATGGGTAGGGTAGGAGAACGATGCAGAGGAGAAGCGAATACCCACTAGACAATAACAAGTACCCAGAACACACAGAGGTACAACCTCTGTCCATTTCATTTGATGACAATGCCAATGAGAATGTAAACCCGAGGCATAACTTATATCACCCAATCAACCATAAAGCATATATGTTGGCATAATGGCCACCCTAAGACCAACTTCTGAGATACATTGATGCCAAGACCATGAAAATAAGCCCACGACCATGTTAATAAACCCACTACCACGACTCTGGAAAATACATAGTGACCAAAAGGTAGTCCGAAAAACATACACATCAACCACATAGCAACCCGAATACGACTGGACAGGGTTACCCTCATAACTATGAGGAAGCGACCAACAAGGATAAACAGAGTGAAACCCTCCAAAAACACAGAGCGATAATACCCACATCCACTCAAAAATCACATTGAGCCATCACGATTTTCATCAACAACCAAACCAAATCTTTTACTTGCAAAATGAATAACCACATAGTCATTCCAAAGAGAAAAATCACACATTTACACAGTTTCCAATCTCAGGAAAACACAAACCAAAGCATTATTGAGCCATCGTTTGTTCATACACAGAGCGTAATTCATGGATGGGTGAAAAAGAACCATACATGTAACCGATAGCTTAAAAGGGGCGAGTTGGCAGAGCGTTTCCTTCCCAGGCTTGGATCTCGGAGCTTAACCACCAACAAAACGAAATGCAACAATAACCATTCTAGGGTGATGACCCGATGGGGGGAGTATGGAGTGGCGTGCATTTACTGCACGTCGCTTCCATCTCCTCTTCATTCAATTTCTAAGTACATGACAACCAACACTCACTAATACATTTAACCATGTCATTAATTCCCAAACCATTGAAATATGTGATCACATTGCTTTCCAAATGCACCACCCAAAACATTCACATTAACCATTGTCAAACTTCCATACCATACCATATGTATTGCCATATCAAATGCGCCCAATATAATTCAATTGCAAATCGCATAGCCACTAATCATTAATATATAGGATTAACACTAACTTATTTTCATTTTATTTGCACATAACTTCTAACATATCATAACAGAGGTCCTTTCTTTTGGATTTTTTTGTAAGTTTCTTCCCTTTGCTTTTGTTTATGTTGTTACTAACATATTTCTTGTGCAGGTGTAGCCATGTAATAAATCATGGTGACATGATCAAACATAACAACTGTAAATATATGCCAATCATAACATAAAATTAAAGATTTGAATAACAGAACATCCCATAAAATGTATCATCCACCTGTCATTATGTCAAAATGAAACCAAGACTGCATCGTCAACCATATAAGACCCTATAAGAAACATCGAAAAACAACATAAAATGTGTGATATGACTATCTCCGAGCCTCCAGTATACAAGGGGGTCCCACCTACTAGTATTATATCTTATTAGCATAGTTTAAATAATAGGCTTTAGCAATACTTTGCAGGCGAAATTCCTCATTGTGATTTTTATCATCAACACAACGACATATTTTTTCGATCTCCCTCCCAAGATTCTTTCCACTTGGGAAGAGTTAATTTACTGCTTTAATTCCACTTATGGGTAGTATAAGATCCCAGCCAAACAATTACGTGAATATAATAACATTGCATAAAAGGACGGTGAGACTATTAAGTATTTCAACCTTCGTTTCACCAAGTTGTATAATCAAATTCCTGAACTTATTTTCCCCTAGAACCAATATCCCTTTATGCATTACTATAATGCTCCACCTTCTCCTTATTGGCATAGGCTTGAAGAAAAATCTATTGATAACCTTGGTTCCGCCCTGCATACTTGTCTAGAATATGAAGAACATCTAGAAAGAACAGGTCTCCCCAAGGGGGACTCAGTTAAACAATCGTACATGTCTGCCCTCCTACAACTTGTACATGATATGAACAATTGTATGATAGCATACGAGAGAAAGGAAAATGTCCCTTCACTTACTCCTGGGGAATCATCTTCTTCTTCATCACCTTTTAGGAATACAAATGAAAACAATTTTCAGCCCAAAGCTATCATGTCTTGCAGTTGGTGTAACTTTTGCAAGGAAAATCACGAGGAAAGTACTTGTTAGGTAAAGAAGAGTGCCAGAGATAAAATCTTTGGAAAAAATCATGAAACTACCATTGTTGTTCTAGATTGGGCAGAACCAGAAGATGTCATGATCATAAATACTAGGAATAAATCCTATGCTTCAAAAGGAAAATATGATCCCCCTCATACTTCTTCTAGTCCAAGATCATCTTCACAAGCTGCCACTGTACAAGCTACAAAAAATCTTGACAGTCAAGGAGTTCCCTCCCCTCTTCCCTCTTCCAAATATAACATTCTCAACCAATTGGCTAATATCAAGGCCGATGCTACTCTTCTGGACATGGTTGCCATCCATGAACAACAAAATCATCTCAAAAATTTAATGGAAGGAAAAGCTTCCACCATAGCCAATCTTTCTGAAGAGGCTAAAGAAGAGGATTCTATTGTAAATAAAGTAGGTTTAAATAATTTTAGACACCCTGTAAAACACCCTCCATTTTTCATTTCTGTAAAAATTATGGATAAAATAGCCCATTGTTTCCTAATTGACGGCGGTTCGGGTCCAAGCGTGATGCCAAAAATCATTATGGAAGAGCTAGGCTTATCATGTACAAATGAAAATTCTAGAAGCATACTCTCCTATAACAGTGTACAACAATCGACTATAGGTGAAATCAAAGACGCGACTTTGGTTTTGTGTGCACATCCTGAAATAAGGACAACCCTCAACATCCAGGTAATTGACATGCCAGTAAGTAACTATTCTATCATCTTAGGAAGAGATTGGAAAGCCTTGACAGGTGGATATCTTTCTATTGACGGAACACACTTATTCGTTCCTCAGAATGGAAAGACTATTATAGTCCTAAGGGAAGGAATAATCGCACCATACATAGAGAGCATTCCACAACCTACCGTAAACTATGTCGAGGAAGACTTAGGAGTGTAATCCATCTTTGCGGATGAGGGTGACACTGCCCTGGAACAAATTGACTTGGACGATGGTATGTGGCACATGCACTTCGATGAATCATGCTCCAACGAAGGTAATGGAGTTGGAATTATCTTATACTGACATGTAGGTAAAATTCACAACTTTTCTTATAGGATAGAATTTGCTTGCACTAATAACATTACCGAGTTTGAAGCATTATTGCTAGGCATTGAAAATGATTATAATTTAGGTTGTGGACACCTTACAGTTTTTGGTGAATCTGAACTTGATGTGAACCTTGTACTTAAAATATACTCTCCTAGAAATAAGTTGATGAAACACTACACCCAAGATGTTTGGATGCTTATCTCGAACATATTATCATTTAACATCACTCATGTTAAAAGGGAACTTAATTCAATGGCTGACAAGTTAGCTGTATTTGCAGCCTCTCCTACTCGACAATTTCTGCCTCAAAGATCTGATTGTACTTTATAATATTTATATCATCCTCACATTCCTGACAATGTAGAGTCATGGCAGGTCTTCCCTAGTGATGAAGGCATCTATGCTTTCATAAAAAATGAACCATTTAAGCCCAAGAAGATTATATCCATGGAAAACAACAAAATTTCAAAAGGCTTGACTTCTCTTGAAAGTTCATTTTCATCGAGTGATGTAGGCAACAAAGAAATGCATAAAGAAGAGGAGTAAAAAAGGAAAGTGGGTGAAACCATTTCCTTGAACATTGGAACACTCGATTCCCCCAAGAATGTTAAGATAGGTGCCTAATGTACTGATGAAGAAAAGATGAAATACACTAATTTATTTCGTGAATTTAAACATGTTTTTCCCTGGTCATATGAGGATCTTCATGGTTTTGATCTTGTTCTCATACATTATGCCATTCCTATCAAGGAAGGGATAAAACCAGTTAGGCAAAAACAAAGACCCAGTAATCCCACACTTGAATCTACTATTAGGAAGGAGTTGGAAAAACTTTTGAAAGTTGGTATAATTTTCTCAGTTAAGTATTCAGAGTGGGTTTCTAATTTGGTCCCCGTTCGGAAAACAACTGGTCAGATATGATTGTGCATTGATTTCTGTGCATTAAATAAAGAGAGCATAAAAGACCATTTTCCTCTCCCTAACATGGAGATGATTTTGCAGCAAGTTGCAGGGTCACAAATGATGTCCTTACTTGATGGTTTCTCTGGTTATAATCAGATCAAGGTAAAAAGCACTAATAGGTACACAACCACTTTCACTACACGTTGGGGCACATTTGCTTATGAATGCATGCCTTTTGTCTTATCTAGTGCAGGTGCCACTTTCCAAAGAGCTATGCAGATATATTTTGACGATCTAATGGGTAAGATTATCCAGGTTTATCTTGATGACTTGACTGTTTATTCAAAAAACCGGTTGGATCATTTTGGTCATCTTAGAAAAGTTCTCATGCGATGTAGAAAGTTCGGTATTTCTTTAAATCTTTCTAAATCTATCTTTGGTGTTACCAAGGGAAAGATCCTTGGACATGTTTTTTTTTATTCAGGAATAAGCATAGATCCCAAAAGGATCGCTGGTATTCTGAACCTTCTTACCTGCTCTTCCAAAAAGGAGGTTCAAGCCCTTATGGGCATTATCAACTTTTTCCGTAGATTTGTTCTTGATTTTGCTTTAATGGTCAAACCAATTCATAATATTTTAAAGAAATATCGCTCCTTTTCTTGGACCGAAGACGTAAAAAATGCTTTCGTAAGGATTAAGAAAGTAATCAGTTCTGCACTGGTCTTGGCGAAACCAGACTTCGAGAAAGATTTTATCGTATACACTAATTCCACCGAGGAGCAATTTCTGCTATTCTCTTACAATGTGATGACCAGAATAACGAAAAAACTAGTAGCTTACATGAGTCAAAGCTTATCAGATGATGAATTCAAGTAGTCTTATATCGAAAACATGCTTTTTCTCTGGTTAAAGTTATGGAGAAATTTCACCACTTTATTCTAGGAAAGCACACACAGTTAAAAGTCTCTTTGCCTGCTGTCAAGTTTTTGCTTTCACAGACTTATCTTTCAGGGAAGCTTGCACATTGGATTGCCAAGATCCAGGAGCATGATTTAACCATCATGACTTAGAAAACAATTAAGGGACGAGACTTATCCCTTCACTTGGCTCAACATGATGAAGCAAGTGAATAAATCAACGAACAAGATAATCCTCTTTCAACACTATTGTCAGGCTGCTAAATTGAAGCTTTTAAGTGACCTGAAACACTAAATTGTCAAACCAGGGTTGGTAAACTTCGAGCTGATACACAGTATGTGCAGGCAAGCATCTAGTCTCTATCTGAATGCTATCCTAAGAATAAAACACACACCTATTCTAAGAACTTGAATTCTAATGACTA
>JASDQU010737759.1:52442-75455 GCA_032191745.1 Picea mariana | reverse complement strand
TGTTCTTAGGTGATGGTAGCACTATATAAATGGGTTCAAGCAATGTAATGAGACATGAAGAGAAATATTGTATTTGGAGCTGAAGCTCATTAGGAGGATGCCCCCTCGAAGAGGCAAGTGAATAGGAGAGGATCCCTTCCATAATAGGATCCATTGTATGGTGTTGCCCTACCTCAAGAGTTTGGTAATAATAAAGTGTGGTTTCTTCTATATTGCTTTGTGGATCTATTGTGTATTCAGTATTTGTGGTGATTATATTTGTAGATCTATTCAGGTTCTTAACAAAAACTCAGTTTTCCTCTAAATTTGACATGAAGGATATTGGTGCTACAAATTTCATTTTGGGAATGGAAATTAAAAGAGATCGAAAAAAGAAGAAACTCTCGTAAAATTAGAGAAAATATGTCAAGGCAATATTACAGAGGTTTAATATGCAGGAATGTTAATTGGTCAGGGTCCCTATTCCCGTAGGTGTAAAGTTATATGTGGATCAATGTCCCAAGACATAAGAAGAGGATGAGGACATGTCTCGTGTTCCATATGCGAGTGCAGTTGGTAGTTTGATGTATGCAATGGTTTGTACTAGAGAGGACATTGCACATGTAGTGGGAGTTTTGAGCAGGTATATGTCAAAACCAGGGAAGGAGCACTGGAAAACAATAAAAGGGTTTTTAGGTATTTGCATGGCATTTCTAGCTATGGATTGTGCTACCAAGGAAGACCAAGATTGGACATAGTGTTGTACATACATGGCTTTGTGGATGCAGACTGGGCTAGAGATATGGATCGTAGGAGATCTACAAGTGGGTATGTGTTTAACCTGTTTGGAGGAGAAATCGGTTGGATGAGAAAAAGACAGTCTGTAGTGGAACTTTCAACTACATAAGCTGAATACATGACAAACACTCATGCAAGAAAGGAAGCAATATGGTTACAACTATTGTGTTCAGGTATTGGGTTGGTACACCAAGCTGTAAGAATATATTGTGACAGTTAGAGTGCAATTTTTCTGGCAAAGAACTCGACTTATCATTCAAAGACGAAGCATATTGATGTTCATTATCACTTTGTGAGAGACATGGTTGAAAAAAAGAAGGTGTTGCTGATGAAGGTGGACACTTTGAAGAATTTTGTAGATTCATTAACAAAATCTGTGAGCATTGAGAAGTTCTCTTGGTGTAGAGGATCTATGGGCATTGTTTCCTTGGATTGTTTACTGTGTAACCCTGTAACCCCCTGTATGCAAAGAAAACAACAAGTGGGAGAATGTTGGATATGTGTTATATTTTTTGCATGACTATAAATAATATCTACATTGCGTCAAGAGCGTAGGGGGGTAGCAGGGGTTCAGGGGAAACAACCCTAAATTTTTTTCCTCAGTTTTCGTGTCCATTTTTAGGTGGTCCTCAATTTTTCGTGTCCATTTATGGGTGGTTTTTTGGCAGATGGTTTTTCACCGATGGTTTACTATTTTCGGTTAAGGAATTAGGGCTGTTCACTAATCCAGGTCATTGGATTAGGGTTTTGGATGCCAGTGGCTCTTATATGTATATTGTATTGTAAACAATGTATGACATGAATGAATATATAATATGTTGGTTTTCCCGGGTTGGGTTTGCAGGGGAAAAATCTATGTGTAATGTTTGTATTTGCCATTGTATCTTTTTTGTTCTTTTATTGAAAATTTGTTTGGAGTAAAATATTGTGCAAGGTTAAAATCTACATGCTCATCCTTTACCTTATGGCATTCCATGCATCTAGCCAAATAATCAACGACATCTCTCTTCATACCAAGACAAAAATATTGGCCTCTTACAACTGTAATAGTTTTCTGGTATCTTGGATGTCCAAGGTATGGCACATTGTGCATCTCCTTTAAAACCAAATTTCTCAATTCTTGAGAGTTGGGAACATGAATTCTATTTTGAAATAAGAGGATTCTATCCTCTTCTAGTTTGTTATCTTTATATTTATGCTGTAAATTATTTTGTCGTAAGCTCTAGACTCATAAAAAATTACATGTCCATTTTTTGTAAGGACTCCACCGAGCCCTTCCTTGCATGCATCTATGCACACAACAAAATCCTCATATGGATTTGAAAATTTTAAAATAGGTGCATTGGTTAGTAAATATTTTAAGCACTGGAAGTTTTCTTCACACTTAGCACTCCATTCAAATTTTACTCCTTTCTTTTGAAAATATGTTATTTGGTGCGTAATCTTGGATAATCTTGCAATGAATCTCTTGTAATAAGAAACTAGACCTATAAATTATCTAACTTGTTAAATGTTTGTTTGTGTTATCCAACTTTTGATAGCTTCAATCTTTTCCGGATCCATTGCTATGCCATCTTCTGAAACAATGTGACCTAAATAATGTATATGCTTTTGATAAAATGTGCACTTACTCAATTTGGCATACAATTGGTGCTCTCTCAACACTTGTAGCACCATCCTCAAATGTTTCTCATGCTACTCCTCTGTCTTGGAATAGATAAGAATATCATCAAAGAATACAATGACAAATTTATCCAGGAAATCTCTGAACACCCCATTCATCAGACACATAAATGTAGCAGGCACATTTGTCAACCCAAAAGGCACCATTGCAAAATCATAATGTACATACCTTTTCCTAAAGGTTATTTTTCTAATGTTTTCTTATCTGATTCTCACTTAATTATAGCCTAGCCTCAAGTCAATCTTGGAGAATATATTTTCTCTTTTCAACTTATAAAAAATATCATCAATCCTTGGCAAAGCATATTTATTCTTGACTGTAACCTTGTTTAGCTATATGAAGTCAATACATAACCTCAACGTTCCATATTTTTTCTTGACAAAAAGAATTGGGACATCCCAAGGGGAAAAACTTGGGCATAAGTACCCTTTCTTTAACAACTCTTATAGCTTCATTTGCAGCTCTTTTATCTCTAGCGTGCTCATTCTATAGGGATTTTTGGACACTAGGGAATCTTCAAGCATTAAGTCAATAAATAAATCTATATCCCTCTTTGGTGGAAATCCCGACAATTCCCAAAACACATATCCAAACTCTTTCAAGAAGAGATAGTCTTCAATACTTGACTCCTCATCCTTCATTGGCTCTTCCATATGGGTTTCATATATCTGGCACCCTTTTCTAAAAATTCTTTTCAGCTGCAATGTTGAAATATCTTATACATATATAGGCCTTGGAATACCTTGCACTGTCCTTGAATTGCATTCCTTATCAAGACATGTGAAAACCTTGTTATAACAATCTAAGACAACATGATGCTTTTATATCCAATCCATACCAATCAAGCAGTCATAAGACCCAAGTAGTGTGATGTTCAAATATGCCTTATTGTTGATTACATTAATGTTTATAGGGAATTCTTTAAAATGCTCATTAATTCTTCTCTTATTTCTAGTAGCTAGCTGAACTAACCAAGAATTTTTATGCTTACATTTCCTCAATTTAAATCTTTCAACTAGATTTGGATCTATATAGCTATGACTAGCTCCAGAATCAATCAAAATAGCTATGGGTTGATTATCAATCTTAATTTCCACTTCAATCATGTGGGATTGATAGTCTTCTTGTCTATTTTCCAAGGCTGCATAGATCCTTGACATGCTTATGCCCACATCCTCTATTGTCTCCTCTTGCTTGATGCTATGCACAATCCTCATATTATCTCCTCGGCAAGGAAAATCTTGATACATGTGATCTCCTTCACATACCAACAATCTATGGGTTGATGTATTGGCCTCTTTCCCAAGGGATATATCATTTTCTAATCACCTTGAGATGAATGCCCTTGCTGATATGCTTGAGATATATTCCTGATGAAACATGGCTTGAATCCTTTCTTCCTTAGATCCATCTTTCCTTTCTTCTTGTCACCCCAAGACTTTTGGAAAGCTGGCCTTATTCTGTTATGATCATACGAATACATATCCTTTCTTATGGATTCTTCTAAGTTCACAGGCTCATCAAACTGAATTTTATCCTTATATAAGGATGGTATTCCACTTAGGAACCTCTGAATTTTGACCTTATCATATATAATGAAGCCGACATACCTAAGAAGTTCCAATAATTTTCTCTCATATTCATCCATGGTCATGTTCCCAAGATTGAGTTCAAAGTACTCTTTCATATTCTTGTCATAATATTGCTCTGACAAGTACTGTCGCTGGAAATATTTCTTGAACTACTTCCAAGAAATTCTCTTCGAGCATCAAGGTGCTTAACTTTCTTAGGCCGATCCCACCACATATATTCCTTTCCTTGAAGGTGGTAGGATGCGATTCGGTCTTCTACATTTGATGAGTAATCATGCAACTAGAAATATTTTCTCATTCCCAACAACCATGCTTCTACATCTTATCTTTTCTTGTTTTCTCCATCAAATGATGGTGGATTGATCTTCCTCACCTCCCCTTGCAATATATATGATCCATGTCTACTTATTTGATGCCTGACATGAGACATACATGGTTTTCTCTCCACCCTTGAATGTTCATATGCTCTTTTGGTTGAGTTACCTGAGGATTGATGATGTTGATTCCTGCTAGCACTCCTTGACCATCTAGATCCTCCATGATCATCCCTCCTATCATGAGATCTAGATACTTCCACTTGCCTTGCACTAGCTTCTAGTCTTGTGCCAAAATCCTTGTTGACTTTATTCTGTAGGATATTCAATATTTGTAGTATCTCCTCTTGAGATTTCATAATCTTTTCATTATCTACCCTGTAGCTTTTCACTTCTCTTTGCAGGCTTCTCATAGTTATGTCAGGCTGCTAAATTGAAGCTTTTAAGTGACCTGAAACACTAAATTGTCAAACCAGGGTTGGTAAACTTCGAGCTGATACACAGTATGTGCAGGCAAGCATCTAGTCTCTATCTGAATGCTATCCTAAGAATAAAACACACACCTATTCTAAGAAATTGAATTCTAATGACTAACTTGAAACTGAGCATCTCCTATTTCAGTCATCAACAGAAAAACAGTCTTGTGCTCAAATGCTGGTACTGCTATTCTTATTCCCAAAGTGTGGTTCTACAAGATTATTTCACCTCTATGTTCGATCATTTACCATCATCATTTCAGTTTAAGTTAGGACACACAGAGTATCATCGAACATGCATTCATTCTGAGCAGCAAAAAATCAATCTATTATGTCTACAGGAAAAACAAAGTATTATGCTACTAACTGGTACCAGGAGCTCCTTTCATTCTACTGTAATCTAACTATTCTAAGCAGGCGAGAGAACTACTTTCTAACAAAGCAAAGTGCATGCTAATTATGAGTTATGTTCGAAGTGAAAATGAAAACTAAATAACCACATGCATGTTCTAAACCCTACAGGCATCAGTTCTGCGTTTAACACTCAGCAACGTCAAAGACAACAGTACGCTGGGACGATCCAAGTGAGGAATAAATAAACACGATTTTGAAACATCCAAATCGATAAGCTGCATATATCATTCAGATAAACAAATGCCAATATGCTAAAACAACTAAATCTGCAGGCGTAAGCAATTTCGTATGCAAGTTCTAAAGGAGTAAAATGAACTAAGTCTATAACAACATAAAACTAAATCTATTGCAAAATAAAACAACGGCTTGCACCGGTTTGGCGGGCCCAACCAAACGRCACAAYGCTRTGAGKAACAACCAGAGSCGACTATAACATTCTAYTCAGACATCGCATARTCATTAACTCAAAGAGAAYGCTTCAAGTCRTATATCAGTCAAATACCATAACGCACAACAATCTGTATTCAAAACATAAGTTCACGGTACCACATAATCCAGTAACAATAACACTAGCAACGACAATAGTAACAATAACAATAATCGTAACCCGTTCTCAGGAGTGAACCCGGGTTTTTATAGAAGTCTTATTGTTCATAACAGTCGAAACAAAGATGCATCAAACAAACAGATCCCTGATCCGAGAATAGTCTTGCAATCAAACTGAAAACGTATTTCACAACTTTGTGACACGTAGTGTCACAAAGTGTGAACGTTGAAGAATAATCGATCCAGGCTTCATGATGTCTTCGAGCACCCTGTGGCAATGACTCCAGTTGTCCTGCGAATCTTCTATCTCTCATTCGAACCATAACGCACACCATCATGTATAGATCTCGAACGGCTCCACTGGTACCTCCANGCGATATCAGTCCCATTATCAAATTAAAGCATTAAAATGCATAAAAATAGTTTGAAATGCAAAGATACCTTAGGTGACCCTTTGAATGGTAAAGAGATGTTGATTATGTCAAAATGAGGTCAAAAAGGGTGGTACGAGCATATAAATGGAGGTCTGTGGTATATAGTATAGGCAAAGAGCATGGTCAAAACCGGGGACCAACAAGTTACAGGTTCCTTCATGTCTCTTCTTCCATTAAAATATCTCTCAACATTTTCCATGCTAACATGCATACCTCTGATCGCTTATTCATGGATGTGATACCCTTGTGCATCCTCCATATCTCTAGTTCTCATATAGGAACTAAAGTCTTCTTTTTCATATCTCTAATTCTGCAAGAAATGTGCATGTAACAATTATTGTTAGCACGTGCATACTATAAAACATTCCATTAATTAGAATAAATGTTGTTCTTAACAAAAAATTATGAAGAGAAAAATGCACCAAGTCAGAATATGATTCCTTAAGCACAATATTCTCTTAATCATCTCTCCAACGACTGTACTCATGCCTCATTCTGAGTTTTGAGTGAAAAGTTACAACATTCACATGCTACAATTTCCACGTTCTTACTACTACATAATTACTTTATTACTTTTGAGAATATTTTAATGCCCAATTAAAAATTATGGGGGGGGGATATATGTCTTCTCCTCGTTGATACCTTTCCAAAAACTATTCATTTTCTCAAATCTGAGCTCCGAGCTGAAAGTTATGGTTTGGAGAAGTTTAGAATGTTTTTCCCAATATATCTCTATATGATACATGTGTTTTCTTTCTCTTCCTGCATTTTTTACATACCTAGATCCTAAATATGGCCCCATGGTTGTATTATATGGTTCATAATGTTTCCATAGATTTCTCTTATGCCCCAAACATACTTATGAACAAGGAGTTATTCCCTCTGGAAGTAAATTGGTGCCAAAATTTTACTTTCACTATTTAAGTTGTAACTTTCTCATACGAGATTTGTTTTATGCCCAAAGTAACTCATTGGATAACTCTCCATAATTTATTTTATTTAAGTTGCAAAGATAGAGTGACCCTTTGGTATAATTTATTCTCATGGATTTTTATTGCCTAAAAATGTTGTTTAGGCCCTCAAAATTGCTCTGCAAGTTAATGACCATCGAAAATCACAAAATTCAATATAAAATTGATTGTTTTTACTGTTTTAATAGTATTTTAATCTGAGACATGGATCTCAAATTAGGTGAAATGTGATTTTTTAATCCACTAATCCTTTCCAAACCCCACAGATAAATTTGCATCATCGATCAACAACTTAAAACAATCTGGACCATTGATTTCCAGCACTACATCGACGATCGATGATCAAAGATTTATTTTGAAAAAACAAACGTGCTCACAAATCTCCCTGAACTTCTATCATCGACCATCAACCATCGAAAATTTATATTCACAAACCAAATGTTTCCCATGAATATTTTCGATCCCCGACCATCGACGATTAGCAATGGGCGAATTCCTTTGACAACCAAATTAGTTACAATTTCACCGAACCCCGACCATCGGTCATTGGCCATCTCTTGTCTGACATGGAAACCATGATGAAATGGCATGAAATGTATATGTTGATCTAATATGTACGTGTATCTAACATGGCACTCGGGTTGACATGGCATGACATGTGGATGCTGACATGGCATGACATGTGATCATCATCTTTTTCTTCATCGACCACCAACCATTTCTCTTGGATGAATTAAACACCTAGCTAAATCTATCAAGTCCTGATCATTGACCATCGATGATCAGATATTTCCTTCACACACATGAAACCTATTTCCAAATTCTGTCAATCCCTGATCATCGGTGATTGAATATTTATCTTGGTTGAACCATACGTTTTTCTCATTTCGCCGATTCGACCATCAATTATCGACGATTTCTGTTGGTAAAATTTAACTCTTAGAAATTTTCGACCAAATCCCATATGAATCTGGGCTGTCAATCTCCCAATCAAAATGATATTAATTGTTGATTCATTGAACTTTGCCCAACTTTGCTGATGAATCACGATTGTCGACCTACTCCATTTCCCAATCAATGAAAATGAATCTTGGTCGTCGATTCTCTTATTTTTCAAAGCTCCAAAAGCAAATACTAACTGTCAATTGGATCAAATGGACAAACTATGAAAAGTCATAGTTTTTAACAAACTCATGATGAATATGGGCTATCAATCTCAATATAAAATGTGATCTTTATTGTCGATTAATCAAACTCTCTCAATTCCTTCGACCGCCATTGAAATGTGAATATTGACTTGCATGTTGAATCTAACTCTACAATCTAGTCGATGAAACCATTAAATCTCTTAGATAATTTTGGGTTATTTAAAACTCAAATTTGGGGATTTCACTCTGATTTTTCACCATTTTCCCCCAAACTCGTCACAGATCGAAATATGTAACAATAAATTTTCCCAAATTGACATTGGTTCTTGGCCCATATAGGTCCAGTGTTGAACTTAATATTTTATACCACTCTTTAACATACCTATCCCCAAGATGGGTCATGCCACTGCTAAAATGACCCAATAAAATTTTTTGCTACCAATTCTAAATGTGGAAATAATACACAACATGAAATTCAAGTTCATTCAACTACCCATACTAAATAAAAATGTGAATCTAACTACTTTAATTGCGTACATCAACAACTAAATACATACAAAATCATTCAACCATAAAAATAAAGATCCATGTGCATCAATATACTCACAACAAGTAGAAATAATCAAGATAACTCGGAGTAAAATGCACAACAACTATATGAGCATTTAACATAAATAAACACAACAAATAAGAACACTTATCTTAATAACTATGCAACTTGGTGCAGAGGACATATGTTCCTCCCAACTATAGACTTGATGTTCCATTTCTCAAGAACAAGTCACCCCCAAGCTGGGGCTATGAATCCACGAGAGATGGTGGTCCATAAGGTTGGATAATGTCCCCCTCTCAACAATCAGAAATTACAACTAATTCCAATCCACTAGATCTCTTCCCCACAACCTGCACAACCCAAGGGATGGAATCCCCCTTCACTTCTCACAGTCACTTAGGCCTTTCCACTCCCCTCCAGGGCTTCCAACATAGGTTGGACAAGAAATCTCTCTGCTGGGACCTCAAGAATTATACAACTGCAACATGAAATTCGCTTAACAACAAAACTCTTGCTTCCCTTGACAAATTTCAAACATGATATTACTCACAGGCATGTAGCCTCTTTCTCCATGGAATTTCAGTTGCAAACAACTATCAAACGTGCCCAAAAAAACTTTCTTCAATATTCAACACTCATAATTCCTTTTCTATCTATTAAACTCCATGTAAATACAACTCTCCATGCAAAAATGTGAATGTGTAATTCTAGTCTCCTACCCATACCAATTTCCCCTCTTTATCTTTCTTTCTTGACTTACACTCTTCCCCAAGATGATTGTACTCAACCCCCATGCTCTCAATAACTATGGAATGTGGCCTTCCACACCCACCATCATACATGTGTTAGAAAAATAGGATCATAAAGCAATAAAATAAAACAAATGCGCAAATAAAACACAAAAGATACACAATACAATAGATACATAGATATACATGGTTCACCCAGTGTAGGCTACGTCCACCAGAGAAATTGCTAGGTCCTTCCTTTATTATTATTCAACAAATGAAGGGATACAACCTACAACATACTCATTGTAACTTCCTGTTCTTTCTCTCATAGTCTCCTCTCTTAGAATACAATATTCACTCACTCAAACATCCACAATACAATTCCATCATACATAAAAGAGGGTTTCCTTCTAGGGAAAATATCCCTAACATAAATTCTACCGTCTCTGCGACCTTATAATGAATGGTCTAGATTGACTACGAAATTACGATATTTTACAAGGCAATTTTTCCAAAACATTTTCTTCGGGGGCGCTGCCCCCGAATTCCCTGCCAGGGAGGGGGCTCCAAAATTTCTTGCCACCCCCTTGGATCCCCTTAGCAAGAGAAGTGTGAGGGAAATTCCCCCCCACACCCATCATTAGGTAATGGGGTCCAAACGTGGATGAAACAAGACCTTTGGATCAAGAAGATAATCGGGCTCCACAACCAACAATCTCCTGCTTGGAGACTGATCACAACAACTTCACTTATGTTGTACTTGTTGGACTATGATCCACATTGGACCTAGCAAATTTCTCATCTTCAACTTCATGCTTGAAGACCAACTAAAACTGAGCAGGAACTCAATTGATCCCTTGTTACTACCTTTGTTAACATGTTTACAAGATTCTAGCTAGTATGTATCTTTTCCAACTTTATTTGTCCATCTTCCAAAACAGATCGTATGAAATGGTACCCAAGATGTATATGCTTAGTCTTAGAATGAAAGGCCGAGTTCTTTGCAAGATTAATGACACTCTGTCTATCACAGTACAACCTATTATTCTTATGCTTCTTTTCCAATTCCTCCATAAACCTCTGTAACTAAATCATCTCTTTACTAGCCTTTGTAGAAACAACATACTTTGCTTCCATTTTTGAAAGTGAGATAACCTTTTTCACTTTTAAAATCCAACTTATTGCAGTTCCACCTACAGTAAAAACATACCCCATGGTGCTTCTCCTGCTATCTTTATCACCTGCCATATTTGAATCAACATATCCCTATAGAACATAGTTTGAACCTCCAAAACATAATGCATGACTAGTAGTGCCTCTCAAATACCTGAGAATCCACTTTACTTCCTCCCAATGTTCTTTACCTGGATTGTTCATATACTTACTCACAAATCCCACTGCATGTGCAATATCTGGTCTTGTGCACACCATAGCATACATCAAGTTGTCAACTACTGATGAATAAGGGACACTGGACATGTCTTCTATCTACTCCTGTGTCTTCAGACAAATTTACTTGGTTAATTTGAAATGGTTGGTCAAAGGTGTACTGATTGGCTTTTCATTCGACATTCTAAACCTCTCCAACACCTTCTCTATGTACTCACCCCGAGACAATGTCAATTTATGATTTTTCCTATCTCTTGTTATTCTCATACCAACGATTTTCTTTGTAGCACCCAAATCCTTCATCGCAAATGAATTAGCTAATTTATTTTTTATCACATTTATATCCTGTATGCTATACCCTACAACAAGCATGCCATTTACATACAATAGAAAGATAATATAGCTTCCATTTTCTAGCCTCTTAAAATAAACACAATGATTAGAATGCCATCTACTATAACCTTGTTCTGTCATAAACCTGTCAAACTTCAAATACCATTGCCTTGGAGATTGCTTTAGGCTATACAAGCTCTTCTTCAAACTGCATACCAAATTCTCCATTCCTTTGACCTCATACCCCTGTGGCTGCTGCATATAAATCTCTTCCTCCAAATCGCCATGGATAAACGTTGTTCTTACATCTAACTATTCAAGATGAAAATCTTCTACTACCACAAGAGTTAAAATAATCCTAATTGAAGTCATTTTAACAACAAGAGAAAATATTTCATCAAAATCTATACCTTTCTTTTATGCAAGCCCCTTTACAACAAGTCTATCCTTATACCGCTTTTTTCCTCCATCTTCTTCCTTCAACCTGTAAACCCATTTATTCTGAAATTTTCTTTTTTTCCTATAGGAAACCATACCAAGTCCCAAGTTTGTTTATTTACCAAGGAATCAATTTCCTCTTTCATGCCTTGCTCCCACTTCTTTTTAGTATCTACCTGCATTGCCTCTTCATAACTTTCTAGTTCACCAGAATCAATCAAAAATAAATAATACAATGAAAGAGAGTATCTTTTAGGGAGTCTAATTAACCTAGTAGATCTTCTAACAACAATTGGAGGAGTTTGAGGTACTTGCTGCTCCTGTTGTTGTACATTTTGATTTTCTAGTACCTTTGGAATTTCATTTTCTTTGATTTCATCAAGCACTATGTATTCTATGTTTTCCTTTTCTCATTTCTTTCCTTGCAATTGATCTTTGTACATGACCTTTCCATTGAATACCACATATATACTCCTAATGATTTTATGATTTTCATAATCCCATAAGTGATAACTAAAATTATTAACACTGTATCCAATAAAGGTACACTTCTTGGATTTTTCCTCAAGCTTTGTTCTATTTTCTTTATCAATATGGACAAATGCTTCACAACCAAAAGTCTTCAGAAATGAGTAGTTTAACTGTTTACCTGTCCATGCCTCCTCTATAATGCCACCATCCAAGGAGATTTAAGGCATTATGTTTATTAAGTAAAAAACATTATCTACAACATATGCCAAAAAATGTAAGGGAAACCCAACATGCAATCTCATACTCCTTGCACGTTCCATGATTGTCCTATTCATCCCTTATGACACACCATTTTCTTGTACTGTTCCTAAAACTGTCTTCTCTCTATGAATCTCATGGTATGCTGTAGTATTTACCTCCATTGTCTGATTTGAGACACTTCAACCTTTTTTTTGTCTCATTCTCAACCAAATCTTTCCATTTCTCAAAAGTGTCAAAAACATCATATTTTTTTCGAATGCAATAAACCCAAGTTTTTCTAGTTGCATCATCAATAAAAGTAAAATAATAATGAGATCCACCAAGAGATGATACCTGAAATGGTCCTCATACATATGTATGCACAAGATCTAACTTTTCACTCTTCTTTTCCTTTCCAACCCTAATAAATATGACCTCTCTTATGTTTTCCATAAACACAATGTTCATAGAAATCCAAATAAACTTTTTTAATATCTAGAAAAAAATTGATTTTGTGAAGTATATGCATCCCCTTCTCAATCATGTGTCCAATCCTATGATTCCATAGTGTTGTATCCACTCTTGTAGAAGATAAATAGATAGAAGAGTCAACATTACCATTACATAAATACAATGTACCTACCTTCTCTCCTTTTTCCATTACCAATGATCCTTAAGTGACCTTCCATGCCTTATCTGTAAATGTAGATATACATCCTTCACTTTCCAATTGTCTTGTTGAAATTAGATTTCTTCTCATATCTGGTATGTGTCTCACCTCTTTCAGTGACCATTGGTTTCCATTCTTTTTCTTTATTTGTACCTTACCCATTCCAACAATTTGACATGGTTCATCATCAACCAAATAAACCTATCCAAAATCACCTTGAACATAATCTTGGAAATATTTCCTATGGGGTGTAACATGAAATAAAGCCCCTGAATCTACTACCCAAGATTCAGTAATATTATCTAAAGAAAGAATCAAAGAATCTTGTAACACATCACCTGTTACATTTGCTTTCTGATTTTTCTCCTGTTTTTCATATCTTTGTTTATTTGGAGCTCTGCAGTATTTCTTCATATGTCCTTCCTTCCCACAATTCCAACACTCTATATTTCCTAGTCCGGATTTGGATCTTCCCTTCCTAGACTTCCTATGGTTTCATGTACTCTTTCATCTTTCTCTTTGTCTTCCCCTATTCTCCATGGTCAATGCATTACCCGATGTCTCACATGTGCTTTTCTGTCTCATTTCCTCACTAAGGATAACACCAACAAAATCATCAAATTTCAGAGTGTTTGAACCAGAGACAGAGTTACTTACAAAGTCATTCCAAATTTTTGGCAATGAGCACAAGATTATAAGATCCCTAACCTCATCATAAAAGTCCACTTTTACAGAACTTAGCTGATTAGTAACTGTATTGAATTCATTTAAATGATTGACAGCATACCCATCTTCTGACATCTTCATATTAAATAATTTCTTGATTAGAAATACCTTGTTGGAAGCCGCGGGTTTTTCATATAGTTTAACCAATGCATTCATCAAATCCTCCATTGTATTTTCTTTCGAAATATCGAAAGCCATCGACACTTCCAGGCACAATCGTATCATTCCCAGTGCCTTTATGTCAAGAATCTCCCATTCTTCATCCTTCATACTCGCCAATTGTTTTTCTTTTCCACCAAACCGTAGGTAAAGATCCTTCTAATATAAATAATCTTCCATCTTCATCTTTCATAACTGATAGTTTTGGCCATTAAATTTCTCTACCCTAAACTTTCCATCTTCCATTGTTGCTCCCACTCAAACCAGGAACCCTCTTTTCCTGCGAGTTACCTTTTTCTCTGATACCAGTTGTTAGAAAAACAATATCATAGAGCAATAAAATAAAACAAATGCGGAAATAAAACACAGAAGATATACAATACAATAGACACACACACACACACACACACACACACACACACACACACACATGTGGTTCACCCAGTGTGGGCTACATCCACCAAAGAAATTTCCAAGTCTGTCCTTTATTATTATCCAAAAAATGAAGGGATACAACCTACAACATACATGTTGTAACTTCCTCTTCTTTCTCTCCCAATCTCCTCTCTCAGAAGATAATATTCACTCACACACATATTCGCAATACAATTCCATCATACATAAAAGAGGATTGCATTCTAGGGAAAACATACCTAAGATAACTTCTACAATTAGATTTGTGACCCTATAATGAATGATCCATATTGAATATGAGAGAAGTGGGAGGGGGGGGGGGATCCCCCCCACACCCCCAATCAGGTAACAGGGTCTAAACACGGCTGAAACAAGACCTATGAATCAAGAAGATAATCAGGCTCCATGTCGAGTGAAATATATGCTATCTATTTCGACATTAAATTGTCAATCGGGGGCTCATAATATTCGAGGTTATAGCACTGTATGTACAGGTCTAAAGATATAATCTAGCCTAGTCTAGCTTGATCTAATCTAATGCCAACAACACACTAAGATAATAAAGATATTGATTAAACTTTGAGTTGTAACACAGTATGTGTGAAGATCAAAAGGAAACTAACTGCTTGTACATTCCTATCACTTCATTCTTCAATTAAACCCTAATACCAGAATGAGGTCTGGAAAGTATATTGGAATATGAGTTGAGCAAATGAAAGAGTAATCTATTCTAAGATTCAACATTAAATGTGCAATTTGACCATTCTATTTTAAGAAAGACTATAATTGGATTAAGATCTACTTGAAAAGTGACAAGGTGAAATTATTATGAAATTTGAAATCAACTCCTGTCCTATCACTCTAATGCTCAATTTGTGCAACCTACAGGTAGTACTAAAAAATTACAACTTAATAAAGTAGACATTGTCTAAATAGCTAATCTGTAAAATGATTTTCAGTTTATAAAACAGGGAAAAAAAGATATGATGGTATAGTTAAACAACTATAAACATATGCCCATTAATAATTGTAACCTACATAACAAAATGTTAGGTAGCAGAAGATAAACAAGTAAATATGGATGATTATAAATGCTCTTTAATACACATACACTCCAAGAAGCGATCTGCAAGTTAGAAAAGATATACACAGTGATATAATTTAAACAAGTAACTTGAAGCTAGCTAGTTATGAAAGCCAAATGCAAAAATATGAATATACATTGAAATGCAGAAGCTACCCAGACCAATGGTGGGCCCCCCAGACGATAGTGGCACTACTTCAAGATAAAAATGCAGTCACAAAATTAACACAACATTGATATTAATCACCCAAACAGAGTGTACAAAAAAATCTGATATAATGTCTATATGTATATATAAAAATCATGTATATGGTGGCATAGCCCAACAAGTATATATAGAGTGTGTACACAGCTTGAGAGGTCGACCATTGAAAGGTTCGACACTCTCTAAAAATATAAATTCATTAAGTTTTAACAACATAAAGCATATCCTTCAATAGATTTGTGTGCTAAAAATAAAGGTTGATGCAACTGCTCCAATATGAATGCAATGGGTTCCATAGTTGGAGGCACAAAACCCATGTCTCTGATTTGCACAGAGAATCCCACCAATATGATAACCACCAACTGCATTATTCTCGAAGTGCAAGATCAAGTATCGAATGAAGGTCTGGATGGAGGATTGGATGCTAGATCAAGGGCCATGAACTACTCTCAATCCATCCACAATTTTAGGAAACAACCAACTTAGAACCTAATTGGGAATATTAGGTACAAAAACCATGTGCCATATTTTTTTGATTCAACTTCATCCTCCCACAAATTGAGCTCGAAGTTCACTACCTGGAAAAGGGCCGAATGGATGAATGGACAAAGGACCGAATTGTGTTTTTGACATGTTTCAAACAAACGACAAGTGTTAATAGATTATACTTACTCAATTAAGGATAAACCATCATAAATTCATCATAAATAAGAATTACACATACCTTATGTTGATCCATAGCAAATTGATGGAGAATACCTTCAAAAAGAGCTAATAAAAACATAAATTGTACAATCTCTATGTGCAAAAAGGGATTTGGACAAAGGGAAAAATGGGAAAAACATAGAGTCATCATTTCCCCCATGCCTAAGAGTTTGCAGGTTCCTCTACAACAAAAATGGGTCGCCAGACATAGCTATACTTGTGAAGGAGGGGGTAGATTATCTTTAGAGGCCTCTCCCTCACGTCCTAGAGACTTCAGCTTCGGTATTTTCCGATGCTTCAACTACATCCTTATACTATGATTGGTGGTGGTCATCTGATCGACCAGTCACTGAAGAGAATTTACCTTTTCTTGAAGGAAAAAATTATCATGATGCAAATGACGATCCACGATTTCACATTTTGCCAAATGTTGGAGTGGCTGAGCATTCTCTTTTTGCAATTTCTCAATAGTTGGGAATTGATCAGATTCTTCAAGAGAGGAAGGATTAGGCTTCTTAGTAGATGCATAACGCATGTCAATTTTAGAAGAAGGTGTAGGAATCTGGGAAGAGGGGGTAACTGTGTCTTTATGAGGAAGACTCGGCGTGATAAGTGTAAGCAGTCTTCCCTTACATTAGATATAAACACAGATAAATAAAATGCACATTAGGCTTATTAATTATACACACATAAAATTATGTTAGCAATATAAAGCTTATCATGCCAATACAAAGGATTGCTAATATAAGAGCCTGAGATATTGTAAAAAGACAATATGACAGAATTTGATAGAGATCCTACTTTCTCTTCTCATGGGCTTGTAATATAGATGGGCAATGTTTATCATTTTTTGTATCTTAGGAAACCTCTCCCCCACTCCTAAGTATTGTGACACTTCACAATCAAAGATATAGGAAATCGGTCAATCCTCCCAATAGCCTAATATTTATGGCTTCTAAGTGTATATATAAATTTCACACATTAGCCTGACAAGACGGTTAAAAATATGGCCCCACCTGTAGGAAAAAACATCCTACATATAGTTAAGAAGAGGTAGGAGAGAGAGTCTTAATATAGTATTAAAGTTAGTTCCCAATGGAAGATTGATGGAGTTCATTTACCCTTTCTTAACCATGCATACTTATTTTCATCCTTGCCTACAAGTAGTGTCATACATTAGGACAAGTTTTAAGATTAGGAATTTTATTTATTGTTTTTCAAATCATCACTCTCTCTAGGTAGAATGTGTTGGCCCTTGACCAAGTTTTGGGATAACCTTGGTCATTTTGACCTATTTTGGGACTTTGACAGCTAGTCGAAGAAGGAGCACCAAGCGAAGCAGAGATCATGGGATCTCGGTCCACTTTTGGGCCCCTTTTAGGGTTTTGGGTAAATGTAATGGGAAAGGGATGTTGGCCTGTGGGTTTACCCACGCTTAGGCCCACTTTTGTAATGTATAAATAGATACTTAGGTAATTTAAGGATGGCTGATGGATTAGTGTTAGTAGTTAGATCTGTGTGATCGGATGTGGATTGTAAATGCTCTGTGCATGATTGTAAGAGGCTTGCAGAGCTAAGTGCAAGTTGTTGTAAGAGGTTGTAGAAGGCTTTGTGCTGAAGTGAAAGGAAGAAGGATCTAGCGCACTGCACAGATCTTTTGTCCTGTGCGAAGTAAGGGTTTTGAGTGGCTTTTTGTTGTAACCGATTGAAGACACTAATAAAGAAGAGTTGGTGGATGTAGCCCCAGGGTGGGGGTGAACCACGTAAATCTGTGTGTTATTCTTTGTGCTTCGGCTTGACGTGTTTATTTCTTCTTCTGCTAAGTGCCTTGATATATTTAGATATATCTATTAATGCTTTGTGCTTCCTAGATGTATGCCAATAGTGGGATATTACATGTATGAGAATGCTTAGTGTTGAACTACTAGACCTGATCTGTTTTACTGTGGCTAAGTGCTGAAATAACTTTGAACACTGCGATGCTCTGTGCTATCTACGAAGCATAATAAGAGTTGAACATTAATGACTAACCAATGTTAAGTGCTTTGTACATGATATAATCACANGGTGCGTTGTTGTAGCGTTGAACCCTGGGTTTTCCCTCGTGCCAACAAATGGTTCCGTTGTCGGGACCTGAAACTATGATTGCTGGGAACTAGAGAAGAAGAATCTTTGTGCAAAGAAAGCTCGGTGCGTAGATCTGTTTCCCTAGTGCATAGTGTTTTACTTGACCTGTGAAGCTTTGTGCTAAGAAAGAAGGTCAGATCTGAAGAAAAGAGGTCAGATCTGCAAGAAAAGAGGTTGATACTAAAGAAAAGAAGCAAGATCTGAACGCTTTGTAATCCAACAAAGGTAAAAGTGGAATTTTCTAATTAAAAGAGGTAAGATCTGTAAGCTCTGTGCTCTAATAAAGGTAAGAATAGTTAAAATTTCTTAGATCTGGAAGCTTTGTGCTCTGTAGAAGTAAGATAAGTGATATTTTTTATTTCTAGAGCATGGATCTAGGTATGTTTGATAGATTTAGTCCTAGCTTAAAACCTAGGGAATTAATAGAAGAAAGAAAGTTTGATATGAATAGATCTGATAAGTATAATGATAGATATGTTATACCTATGCATAGAAATAATGTTTGGACTAACAAATGGATGCAGGATCCTAGAAATAATTTGTTGCAGATTGGCCCCTATGATTTTGGTGTGAAGTACAGAAGAGGTTGGGGATCAATTACAATAAAGGGAGTATTAACCCTTTGTTACAGTTGCAGAAAACCAAGACATCTAGCTAAGGAATGCCCTGGTGGAGGAGTTAGTTGTCTTTGTTGCAAAGCTCTAGATCATGAAGTATTGGATTGCCCCAGAATGATTGTTAGGATCAAAGGAATGAATTTGAACCCTAAGGCAGATCCAAAGATAGAAGAACCTTGAAAGAATCAAAGAAAGTATTAATTCAAATGAAAGAAACCCTGAATGAACACCGACATGTTAGATTATCAGAGATATTTAAAGAAAAAGAATGCATCGAAGTAAGGATATGGGAATTCAACATTGATTGTGTTCTAAATGAGGAAACATTGATGAATATCAGGACAGAGAGAACGTGGGAAGCTATAGGGAAGCTTGCCATGATCCCTTCACTGGGAAGATTAGGACTCTTCAGAGGAAAATTGGTAAACCTATGTGGAAGGCTCACTCAGATATCTACGAATGCTAATGGAACTTTGACTGAAGAAGATTTTGAGATTATTAAATTTATTGAGGACAGGGCCCCGTTTACTATGTTACTTGGAAAACCTTGGATTGACAGAGATCAAGTTAGACGAAAGGAAGAAGCAGAAGTTTTGGAACAAAAGAAACAAGAATTAAAAGATTTTATGACCAAGAAGATTGCACAGTTGATTGAAGAACAAAAGAACAGATCAAAGCTCCTTGACACTAGAGACTCCAATGTCGAAGCTGAAAGAATGTTAGAAGGCTCGCAGAAGACCGAAGCACATGTCCCAGAGAAAGAAGAATTATTACCCTGGAGAGAATCTCATCAGCTCAGTGACTATGCTAAAAGAAGATAGGAATCAGAATGGAAAAAGACAGACCGAGTTGAACATTACTGGGAAGAAGGCTAGAAAGTTAAGCAAGAAGAGGGTGAAGATTGAAAAGTTATAGGAGATTCCAGATGGAACATCGTAGAAATAAAACTTGCAGAATGGAAGCTTCACCAGGATATCAGAACAATGACCTATGGCACTTCGTCGTGGCGAAGAAATATAGTCATTGGACCAATATACCCGTTCAACTTCTGCCCCGAATGGACATAAAAGCATTAAAGGATCACCACCAGACCATTGGACCTCACCATAATGGACAAATCAACATTAATGGAAGCTTCATACCCGTTGCAAGCAAACCGTTGCCGAATTTATTATTTAGCTCGTCGTGCCATGCCCGAAGAACACTTTTTCCAACTGAGAATTCGAAGCCCGCAGAACTAGTGATTGTATACAGTGGTCATTGTGATATGATTTTTCATCCTAGTGCAGTATCTAAGATCATCGTGACCCCGATTATTTTTCCCGAGTGCTTATGTTCGACGAGCTCACCATAGTTGAAGAATCCATCACAGAGGTCCTCCTTGATTTAAGGACTGAGAGAGTCATATCAGAAATAGGAATGTCCATCGGAGTCCAAGCATCATCGACAAGAGGAGTAGTAGTTTCTCCATCCACTGCTCAAGTCGGAGCGTCCCGAGAGGTCGATGAGAAGCGAACAAAGCATAAGGATGATCTTGTGAACGCTAAATTGATTCTGAGCATTTTTCCCACTTAGCTACCCCCTCTGCGTGGTGAAATCAACTGTGACAGTGTTCCCTGAGAATTCGAGTATGCTATGGTCACTGTGTACCTGCTGAAAGGGGTGCACGCATTTCTTTTCGATCAGGACAAGATCGCAGCATTGAATTTTAGCGACTTCAACCTCAACAATAGGAAAGCCTACAGTATGCTTGCCCCACACAAGTATCTAACAAAGATGAAGGGAAAGAACTCGAAGATCATCCCGCAGTCTTGGACCCAGAACCTCACATAGTCAACATTGTTGAATGTCATGAAGATCCCACACTTTGGCAGGCACCAGGAGGTGAATGCGTGCATAAATTTGCTTCTATCTTGCTATCACAGAGGATACTTGTGGTTGAAATATCATGTCATAGTGAATCTGACCTTAATCAATCAGATCACAAGACTCAACATGCAAGGCCTTGACCCACATGAGTTTTATCCTGGAAAGACCACAGACAGAGCACTAGCAGAGAAGATCAAAGAAACCTATGGCGATGTCGAGAAGGGCACGCGAGGCTACAAGGTAGCCTCTATTCAGAGTGGCGTAGTGCATCTTGCTTGTCAGTTGATCGCAGGAAAGCTAGTTCACAAGAACCAGCCCACCCAAGTGACTGGATTCGTAGTTGATCTCGCAGGGAAGTGCGCAGAAGGACTTCAAATGAATTGGGTGAAGTACTTAGTGAATCAGCTCGAACTGGATTGCAGGGAAGCACAATACCAAGGGTATGAGTTCCATTTCAATTGGCTTCTCATACTGATCGCCTTCATAGCATGGGAGATACCAGAGGGTGCCACTTTTCTAGAGACTGAGCCATTTGAACCTTTAGCTGCGAGGTTCAGTACCCTGTGGTACTCGATCGATATGAGAAAGCAATGGCAGTCAAATGTCATCTTCCACGTATACTACAACCATCTTAAGACCGCCATCCAGTCTATGCCTCACATTACCCTGAACACACTCCACAGATTCAGACCCTTAATGAAGTTCAACGTGGATCGCCACTTCATTTATATAACAACGCGAGCTGATGAACACAAGTAACAGTTGCAGTCTTATTACAAGTTGACCGAGGAAGACATCAAAGAGATCACCAAGGATTGCTCAGCAGACCTTCTCATTCCAGCAAACCCTATAGAGCTGTCTGATATTGATAGCCCAGAGACTGTACCGGATACACCAGGACCAAGCAAAATGAAGAAGCCTGAAGAGGTTCACGAAGTAGACAGTGCATATGTAAGGACTGCCTCTATCACACCAGACGAAGGAAGTGATGGCAAAGATACAGAAGGCGTAGAAATTGAACAAAATAAAGGTGAAGTACCACTGCCTAGGGACGAAGAGGACTCGTTGAAGAAAAGGAAGGTCTCACCTCTTAAATCCTCCTCCTCAAAGAAACCTAGAATCCCTGTAACCAAGATGAAAACTACCCTCATGTTGTATGACTTTGATTTCATCGTTGCAGCAGTAAATGATGCTTCAAAGGAGATAGTAGAGAAGTAGGAGGAGAATCAGGAGAAGATGTATAACCGTATAGAGATTGAACTCCAAGGAGTCAAGAAGGCACTCCAGTCTAGCCGCGCAGTCCCCACTGCACCTTTGACAGCAGGGACAATAGAACTAGGAGATGAGCCAGCTCAACTTCACCGGATTTCTGATATGATCGAAGCTCGCCTTCAACAAGCTCAAGAAGACACAACACAAGCCACCCAGGCTTTGACACTGGTACATGGAGTACTTTTCGAGAAACACAGTGCTACCGAATGAGAAAAAATTTCTCTTCAAGTACAGTGGGACAAAGAGAAAGCAGAGGCTACAACAAAGCAAGGAACAGTTGCTCGCAGAGCAGCTTAAAGTCAAGGAACCAGTCAACATAGCACTTTGCTCTGTGACTATTATCGAAGTACAGGCTAAAGAGAGAGTTCCACAGCAGGTGGAACAACTTGAAGAAGTTATACAGAAGCTTCAACAATGCATTGTCGATATAGAACTCCGTGTTGTTCCCGAGACCCCTCAAGAGATAAGAGACTAGCGAGAAGCAACTGCTCGCAGTGCAGTTGACCGATTGAAAGCTCTTTCCTTGGAGTGCAAGCAGCTCAGTAACCAGAGTTTCCAGACTTATGAGAACCTTATATAGAATCCAGAGTTACAGGCGCTGGAGTCACAGCTTCAGGAAGCAAAGAAACATGCGGATACATTACAGGCGTAGCT
>JASDQU010737759.1:0-33467 GCA_032191745.1 Picea mariana | reverse complement strand
GGAATTGTTTTCAAAACTTGTACTAGTCTTAGGCTTGTTCTTCCTCCTCCTGATATCAAGCACTATTGACTATAAATCTAGTCTATATATATCCATAAAAATTAGGAAAGAGAAAACATAATCATAATCCAACACATCAACTCTCGCTTGGGGGAGGTGGAGTTTCCTCTTCGAAGACCAATTCAATATCTATGTTCTCCTCTCGGGCCAACTACGATTGTTGAGGATCCGTGCCAATATTGATGAGATTCCTTCATGTCCTAGCATAACTAGTAGAGCCACCTTCAATTTTTCCTTTTCCATATTCCTCTGGAGCTTTAGTGACAATGATCTTGACCCCAAAGACTTCACTACAAATTGCCTAAAATTTCCCTTCAAAAATTCTATGGGAGTGGAGGATATCCTATTTTTTCTCCTTTAACTTTTCAAGTGCTTGTGCCACCAATGTTTTGACGAGCTAATAGACCTCTGCAGTCTTGAAATATTTCATGTCTCTAGTTTATGAGTGAACAATGTCCTTGAACCATCCTCTTTTCTCCTCAATAATCTGGGTGTTCGAGGTATGTTCCCTCTTATCTATCATTGAAACCTCAACCTCCTCAACCTTCTTATTTTCCTTTGTTAATAAACTCTCCTTGAATTTTCATTCTACTATGTAGGCCTCCTGGTCATAGACCCTTGAGCGTGCAAGGAAGAAGTCAAATTGTTGGAACCCATATCCTTCCTTTCTTCTTACCCTTTCCCCCCTTACCCACTCTGCGTGCCATGATTACACACCACTAGTAACCAGATCCACTTCTCCCCTCTATTTGGGATCCCCCTCTTGCCTTTTGAAAACTAAAGAAACTCACCTTCCTAACTGGAGGTTCCTCCCCTTTTATTCTTCGTGTAACCAATCTGTTTGAGAAGGTCCGAGATTATTGAAAATATAGACCTATGATAACCAATTTACCACCAATCTCATCCAAATAACACCCCCAAACTTCAACAGTCCACCCTCTCCACTAAGATGCATCAATGAGTTCCTACTTGTGCAGATAACCTCTCTATTGGAAGTCTGCCATTATTTCCTATCACTCTATCTTACTCTCACCATTGAATTACCATCTCCTACATTCAATTCACACCTTAAATATTGAACCTTTTCCATCATCACCTAAACCTAATCTTCCCACCAGCTTGAAGCATGATGAAACTTCTCCTCCATTGTACTCCCAAACATAATTTTTGGGTCTACATCATTTAATCCATTCATCTTTCCGCTATACTTTGCATACTCCTAGCTCTTCATCACCATGATTTTAATAAATTGAATATTGAACAACATACCCATTTTCCCATAAGATTTTATCTCCTTCCAGTTGATGGAAATACCACCCTTGATAGTCCCTTACCTATATTTATTGCATAGATAAGTGGAGGTTCCTTGCGACACATATTCATCCACAACCCCGCCTATTTTCACACCATCCGGGTGATGGTTGTCCAACTTGTTCATGCTCTTACACTTGGTCCTGAAAGAGGGAGGAATTGGATCATGCCACTAACATATTTCCTTCATCTTGCATTGTGCCAGCCCTACATTAGCCAAACAATCTGTGAGAGCATTACACTTTGTGAGAACATGTGAAGGTATGATCACTGGAATCCACTTGATCAATCTCTCAACCTAGTATAAACCTTAGGAGAGACTCCATTTCCTTGAAATTTTGTTAGGATGAACGCTATTCCCCATACTTTTGAAATCATTTATCAACATATATGAACCCCCCTCCATTGTTGTACAAATAATTATACATTAGTCTATCACATCAATAGATTATATGAGGCCTTGTTATATAGCATTGAGGTTCTCATTACAAGATATACAATATAGATTATTGGTACAACCATTTCCATAACTATCTCCACAATATCTCCATGAATATCTGCATAAATCTCTATTTGATCTCCATCCCTAATTTCTCTCATTTCCCTCGTCTTTGATCATACATATGCTTCTAGAATAAGTCTACTTTCAATAATATAATTTCATCATATCATAAGTATGAATTATTCCATCATATTCCCCATTAATGAATACTTATTATTCAATGTGTATATCTTGAGTTGTATTCATCATCTTTAGTCTTCTTCATCTGCTTCATCTTTCTTCTTCTTCATCTACATCTATTTCTTGAATTTTCATCGTCTTACTGTATCAACATGAGTTGCATCTTCCTTTGATAATTCTAGATCTCGAGTCAATAATTTGAACTATATAATATTCATATCAAGGATTTATTTAGCTTACCCTTGACCTTCCCATGGGTTTTATATGGGTTACCCTTCAACTTTTACATCATACCCCAAGTTTTCTTGGCTCACCCTTAACCATTACAAATTCAAAGTGGTTTCTTCTTAACATGAACCATTCATTACATTAAGTGGTTTTGGATGATCACAAAATCACCTCTGTCATTACAAAGTGGTTTTTGTTGTACCATGAACCGGTACAAAAATACTCATGATTCATTTGACTCAAATAAATAACTCAATAAACTGACAAATGTTCCTTACTTTAATGACAAATGACCTTTGGAGGACCGAATAATTCATGAAATTTGTATGGGATATATTGTTGTACATTTGAATACTTGACCTTGTAAAATCCTTTTAACATAAAAACAATATTTTTCCATTCAGGGACATCTATCCAACCACATTGGATCTATAAGTGAGGCTTTGATATTTCTCGATTCCAACACTCATGATGATCATGATCTGTAAGACCATAAATACTGCAGGGATGTATGTTCCAACATTTTTCCTTTGCATGCCTTATTCTTCCACAATGACTGCAACATTGTTCCTGCTTCTACACTTGATTTGTTATTGCAACTTCTACTCCTGGCTCATTGCTTTTGTTGTTACTTGTAGATGATTCACATGTTATCAATGTTTCTACTTTCAAGAATTTGATAGTTTCATTGCTTGTTTGATCTTCATAACCAAGGCCTTCATTTCTTGGTATTACACATACTTATATGGGCTTCTGAATACCTTGATCATTCTTGCCTAAACCTTTGCCTTCAAAACCCATTGTATTCATAAGTTTTAAACCAATACCTTTTGTGTACTTTTCAAAGCAACCTATTTTATCATCTTCACTGAGAGATTCATCTTTAGAAATGTCACTAGGATCATCATTTGGATCCTTTGAATAAGAGAGAGACATATGTACATCGATATTATTATCATCAACCAAAAAACAAGTATCACAAGAACTATCAAACTTTTGAATTAGGTCACTTGTATCATAGATTGCATCACACTTTACTTTCTCTTGTTTTAGCTGTTTTACTTCAATTTCAAGTGCTAACAACACATTTTCCTTTGCCAATAACTCTTGCCGCAATGATTCTATCAATTTATCCTTTTGATCTTGAATTTTGAAAATACCTTCCACAAATTGATCTAGTGATTTCAAATTTTCTTCTAATGTGTCGATGCTTTGTGTAGAAAAAATAACAAATTCATGATAAAATTCATTATCTCATGATCTGAATTCTACAACTTGCCAATTATGGAATGATTTTGTTTATATAATCTGTCTATTTCTTGCAAAGCATTATCAAGATCTTGTTGTAGTAGTTCAATTTCTTGATTAGATGTTTGGAGTCTTTTTCCTCCTTTGCCCAAAAACTCAATATTCCACGCTCCCTTTAGAAAGAATGAGCACAATAAACACAACGTGTCGGGTATAACTAATCATGCACCCATATTTCAAATAAAAATAATAAAGGTTTCGGATAACACCAAACATGCACCTTTAATTTTGACTTTAACACTTCATCGTCAACTTTGAATTGACTCGGAATCAACTTGTCAAACTTTCAATTTCAACTCTTTATATCAATAATTCAACTTTGAATCCTGACATCAAAAACTCTCCAGACTTTTCATGACTTTGTACTCATTTAATATAAATACCCTTTCACTATATGACATTTACAATATCCAAGGATATTTAGATTCAAAGATTATCTTTTACTTGATGACCATTAGACCTTTACTTTAAACCATGGCATTCATTAGTTGGCATATTTTTAATGACCTTTTAACCTCAAGACATACACATACTTAATAATAATAATAAATGTTTGACCTTTTTTCTCCTCCACGTACAACATAACATTGACTTGATTAAAAAGCATTAAGTTCAAAAATGCCCTTTGCATTTTCTCATTTGTCAACTAAAAAATTAAATATATAAAGGTTATGTCTTCATTTCTTTTCATATCGCGAGTTTCAGATCTTTGATTTAATACAAAGTTTCCATATTCACCACTGAGCTTGATGCAAAATGTTTTTTTCGATGCTTTACATTAATATCTTTTCATTTGAATTTCTCGCAAGTCGGTTACTAGAAGATCACATTTCTCTAGTTCCCAACAGTGATCAAATTTGAAGGGCGAGGCCTAATTTCAGTGGGAAGGGTATATATCCATGCTACCCTTCCACGATGAAAAGTTACAAAAAAAGTACATTTCAATTGACAAAAATAAATTAAGTACACATTTCATAAAAAAAAGTGTTAAACAAATTATTACCATTCCAATCAATAATTTAGCTAACCCAGTTGTTAAAATGCATGATTTTGGAGGAAAAATTGTTCTCTAAATTTCTAAATTTAAGTAAACCATTATAAACTCAAATTCGTCCATTTTAAATGCACAAATTCCATATTTAAAATGCATGATTTTGGAGGAAAAATTGTTCTCTAAATTTCTAAATTTCATTGGACCATTAGAAACCCAAAATTAGTCCATTTTAAATGCACAAATTCCAAGCCCAAAAATATCCATGAAAAATGTATATATTTGAGCTGACATTTATTATGAAAAAAATAAAAATAATAGCTTCTATTGAACACAATATGAGAAAAATATCACCATCAAGTTTCTTTGATTAAAAAATAAAAGTATTTATGGAAAAAGAACTAGAGATTCAAAAACAATTAAAATGCTTGTACAAATATAGCCCTCGAGGTGTAGGACAGTGGGTGACGGAGTGTGTTGTTAAGGAACTATGTGATGTTAAAGTCACCAGTTCGAAACCTATGGGGATAAAAAATCAATACATGTTAAGGGTTGGTGTGGCTCACGCTGGGTGTGATCCTCGGGTGGTTTTGATGGCTTAGATGCCCCTGAGTCATGGTTTCTCAACCACGGGCTAGTCTCACAGGTCACAGACAAACTAGCAAAAAGAAAAATGCTTGTACAAATATCACATCAAGTTAAAAGAGAAGATTTGAAATTTAAGAAAAAAAAATCTCAAAATTTAAACTAAAAACTAAGATATTACACAAATAACATTGTATTTTCATTTATTATGTCTAAACTTCAATATATAGTGAAATTTCAAACCTCAAACAAAAAAATATTGCAAATATAGATTCTAGGAACACTAGAATCTTGTTAGAGTTCTCAACAAATCATAGTTTCAAACTAATTTAAAAATTTTTAAAGCCATTAAAGAAGATATACAAAAATTACAAAAGTCACAAACCATTAAGAAGAAGATGGACACTAAAATATTATATTGCATATTTAAAGTGCCATTAGAAGAAATTAGAAACAAATACTCCATTTCTATAGAGTCCATCAAAAGCTACAAAAATCCACATAAAAAACCAAGACAATGAAATCCAACTAATTTCAAACCAATTTTTAAATTGACAAAACTTAACAAGGAAAAAACCAAATAAGCTCAAGGACAGTTACAGTATAAAGCCAAATGAGGGAAAATGTATGGAAAATTTTCAAATATGAAGATATACTTTCTATTATCCAAGCCTCTAAGTGTAAAAAAGCGAATAAATCATGTCTTAGCTTATGCAAAGACATGACGATGATTTTGTGAAAGTGTTATTTATGTTAGAAACATGATAGAAATAATGGTTCAATATACAACCTAGATGCCAAGTCAGAAGTATTCTCTGTCTTCCCTTCACATCAATCTATCCCTAGTTCACTACAGTCAAACAACACTGCACTTGTTTGATTTGAATTATGTATTGCATACAAATTGCATGTGTTATGGATGATTGGGAGTAATTTTGTGCGTGGTAGATATATTTTGGAGTGAATAAAAAGATGGAATGTGCATGGCAGTCTGATTCATGGAAGCCACGGAACAAATATCTTCCCCACTCCCAGATCCTTGAAGAGTTTGAAAAGAGTAGTGATTAGTTCCGAACAAGATATGATATCAGAGTATAGTCTTTCCTTATAATGAGGATGGTTTTCATGAGAAACATTAACTCTTTTTGGACAGTATGTCTATTATAGGCTGTGGTTCATGGGAAATATTTATGAACAATCAACAAACATACTTAACTATATATGGAAAATTTGAAGTGAATGATATATGAAAGTAACTTATCACTGGATCTTATGATGAACCATTTTTTTAATGGATATTGAAATAATGATTATTTATGTGCAAATAAACTCTTGATAGTTATTATTTAAAATAAAGAAGGAAAAAAAAATAATTGAACTGATGAAAGCCAAACTCATATGTGATGACTCTTAGGCATAAATGAAACATAAAGTGACTAAAACTTCTAGGTGGTGGGCAACATATAACCTGTACTTATTATTGTTTTATTTGCCAAAACGTGCACCTATTATTTACTATAATTCCATGCCATAACTAAAAGGTGCTTGAAGGAGAACTACTTTCTAGTATCTTATATCCTCATAAAGGAGAATTGTGGGAGACATGAAAGGGGAGAAGAGAACAAGTATGCCAGAACTTTGTTGAAAATTTGCACACTGCATTCTATTATCCTTCTTAGCAAACTTTAAAAACCTGGCAAACACTGTAACCATTGGATGGATTACAAAAAGGTTCATGTGCTTGAGTAAAACAATCTACATTGTCCATGGAAGGTATATATTTTCCTCTATTTTATTTTTGGTGTTATTTTTGTAATCGCTAAAATTCTATCCTTTCAACAAAAGATTAGCATAGATTACACAAAGGAATTTCTCAACACTTCAACCAAATATTAACATAGATTACACAAATCACAATGTATTTTTCCTATTTCAAACTTGAAATAATAAAAAAATGCAAACCTAGATATTGCATGCCCTTGCTTCTAGTTGGACTTGAATGCTCTTTTGGGCATCTTAGATGTTGGTTCCTCTTCAAGAAGTTTTGCACTATCTAATTCATGGCCTTCAAATGGATGATTATATACTTCATTTCTAGATTTGCATGGTTTATTAGAGAATTGAGGAATACCTAATGCATCAACTATTGAACGTTGTTTTTTATCCTTTTTAGGACGACCCAGAGGTGACATTTTTCAATAATTTATACCTATACACAATTAAAAAAATAGGGAATATAAAAATACAAATTAAATGGGAATAAAATCATTTGTATGTCTATTTACAATGAGTAACATTAATCCAAACCTATTTTTCTTTAACTGTCAAAATTGACCCACCAAAACTCAATACTACAATTGAAACTACATATATCAGATTTTCAACAAACAAAAAATCTGCACAATTCAGATTTTTAGTAACAATGACTCTTGGCTCTTAAATGACACTTCATAAAACAATCTCTTGGGAGCCATGGACATATAGATAGCTATATTTATCTTCTATATTCTATTTTTATTTGACATATGTCTATGTTAATTATGTTATAATTGCCATTTTTTAGTAACAGAATGGCTTATCGGTGTGGATCTGGAAATGTTTATAATGTCAATAAGTAGTCTAGGAGTTTTGTGCAACAAATATCTTGCTACCCCTTTTGTGGAGATCTTGTTGTCCCTTCTTTTGAAGATCGTGTTGTCCCTTTTTGTGGAGATGTTGTTGTCCCTTCTTTTGAAGATCTTGTTGTCCCTTTTTGTGGAGATCTCGTTGTCCCTTCTTTTGAAGATCTTGTTGTCCCTTTTTGTGGAGATCTTGTTGTCTCTTCTTTTGAAGATCTTGTTGTCCCTTTTTGTGGAGATCTTGTTGTCCCTTGTTTTGAAGATCTTGTTGTCCCTTTTTGTGGAGATCTTGCTGTCCCTTTTGTGGAGATCTTGTTGTCCCTTCTTTTGAAGATCTTGATGTCCCTTTTTGTGGAGATCTTGTTGTTTCTTCTTTTGAAGATCTTGTTATCCCTTTTTGTGGAGATCTTGTTGTTTCTTCTTTTGAAGATCTTGTTGTCCCTTTTTGTGGAGATCTTGTTGTTTCTTCTTTTGAAGATCTTGTTGTCCCTTTTTGTGGAGATCTTGTTGTCCCTTCTTTTGAATATATTGTTGTCCCTTTTTGTGGAGATCTTGCTGTCCATTTTTGTGGATATCTTGCTATCCCTTATTTTGAAGATCTTGTTGTCCCTTTTTGTGGAGATCTTGATGCCCCTTATTTTGAAGATCTTGTTGTCCCTTTTTGTGGAGATCTTGTTGTCCCTTTTTGTGGAGATCAAGAGAATGATTCCAAAGACAACACGATAGTTGTGGCCAAAGGGAAAGGGTTAGTAAATTTTTTCCCATTTTTTCCAGTACAAACCACTTATACTAGAGGAATTTTGCATCTATAAGATAGATGCAAGCAGGTAGGACATAAATTTTGACTTTTTTGTTTAATCTGGGGAAGCTTAGGGTTGAAATGTAATTCCAGGCTTATTAGGCACCTACATTCTCTTGGGAGGTCTACATCAATCCCTTACAAATATTTTAGTTATCATGGTCTAGCCACTTATGATTTCACTCATAGCAATCTCGATGCCACAAGGAACTCTCGACTGAAATACACCCGAAAATATGCAACCAAGCAACTCTAAGGGCAAGGTAGAAATTACCTGATGATGGTAGATTGGAGGTAGGGTGAATTTGTTGTTGAAGGAATGTTTAGTTGGAAGTAACAACATAAAAATTTTACTGAGCATATTTTTTGTTACTGTAACAAAGGTCATATAGGTTGTTGTTGATATTACCTCCATAACCCGGGGATGAGAGTTGGAGAGGATGAAACTTTGTGGCTCCCCCTGGTAGAAGAAAGGAGAGGCCATACTGGGGCAAAGAAGGATAATGTACTGATCAGTTGGTTGTAATATGTAATCATTCATAGGTTGAGTCCTTTCAGTAAAGGTCTATTTTTTTCAGTTCTAGATAGCCTCTAGTTTATATGAGCATATTCCTAGTAATAACATTTTTGGCATTGGCAATGCACAAACCTTCTGTTATGTTATTTCCTATATTAAGAGTCAAAATCCTTTTGAAGTTTTCTTTGAGCACCTAATTCTCAACTATAAAGACTTTGTAAATACGTTTATAATAATTATTAAGATTTTAACCAGAGAGCAACATGGCATGTTAGCTAAGAGAATGCATATTGAGGATTGCAATAAATGTGTCATTCCTTGATATTTTTTTAAAATGCTTCGAATTTTTGGGATAGATTTATATGTGAGTATTGTACATGTCCTATTGTTCATATTCATCCTTTTTATCTTACATTCAGTTGTTTTTTAGAAGCACTACATATTTTAGGGGTTGTTAAATACCCATGTAGATAAAAGGAGAACCCCCCTTTTTGAAGAAACTCTGTAATGGTTGTAACTTTTTGCAACTCTTTTATATCAGTGATTCTATGGCTAGTGTAGCTAAACAGGAAAAGATCATGAAATTTAAACTGTCTAACCTCCAATAAAATTCATTTGTGAATCAAAATTAATGGGACTATAACTGAATAACTATAGACACTAACATATGTGTTTGAACTCTTTTAGCAATCCATACTTGGAACTTTTTATTCTAATAGTGCCTGAGCATAAGCTTTGATTATGCTTTACTGAGATAAAATAACATAATTAAGAATTCATACCAAATTTTGTTATTTTCCTTCTTGTTGCTAGAGTTGTAAGGTAGAGTTGTAAGGAAAAACAGACAAACTTAGACATCATTTTTAAAGGTTTTTTTATCTATTCACTGATATGGACCGAATGTTGAAAAGAGCAATTTCAGGCCAGTTTAAGGTAGGTTTTAGGACAACTTAGATCCAACAAAACACATAAGCCAATTAAATGAGATAAAACAACATTAACTACAAAACTACAATCAACCTTCAATGATAGTCTATCATCTAGGAAATAAATGAGAAATAAACCCTATGTTAATTTCAATATTACAGTGCAATAAAATTAACGAGAAAGAAAGTTGAAACCCTATGTTAATTTCAATAGAAATTTCACAAACAAACTTGAAACCCCAATTGCAAACCTGGAGATACTGCAAATCAGACCTTGGATTTATGGTTTGGTGATGTTGTCCCCTCGTTCTAAACTCTTAAATTCATTGTTACTAAAACTTTCAACTTCCAAGCAATGGTGTCTTGGCCCGTGGGTATACTGAATCTAGGAGAAATGGGTGAAAGTAGAAATCTGGAAAAATGGACCAAAGGTTCCACAAAAAACCTAAAAAAAACTTATAACTTTCAAGCAATGGAGTTTTGGCTAGTACCTATAGTGAATCCGGGGTAAATGGTTGCAATTGGAAATTCTGAAACAAGACCAAAGACTCCAGAGAAAACGTAATGGACATTGGAGATTCAAGCACTTCGAAGAGAAAAAAATGGTTTTGTATCGTGATTGGAGAGCACATTAATTCTATCACCTAAATCAACAACCACAATTAATTCCCCTCCCTTCTCCATTGGTCCAAGTTCCAATGGTTCGACCAACCTCCAAGTTACGATAAGGAGATTCAGATTTCGAAGGGAACTTGTTCAATGTTACCGCAATTTCACACGTATCAAACTGTATCTACCTGTACAGTGTACTCTAGTCACCCAGTGGAGTGTTAACCGGTAACAATGCCGACAAATTTTAGTGACGGGCAATTTAAAATATTACCCTTCCTAGGAAATTTTAGGTTCTTTTTAACATTTCGGGAATAATTTACAAAAAATAAAATAAAATAAAATTTTGACTTGGAATTATTTAATAGCTCTTCTAGGACATGCTAGACCCCCTTTGACGAGTTCTGACGTGTTGAATTTTGATCATTGGTTCCCAATCTCTCGATTGATGAGAACAATAAATACAAAATCATTCCATTAATATATCTTCCAACCGACATTAGGTACAATCCTACGCTCAATTTCTTTCTTAAAGAAGCTTCTTCTACCTAATGCAATGAAGGATTTATTCAAGAAACATATAGATTTCTCTTAGAGATCATATGCCTCTACTACAATGCACGACATTTATAGAGTTTCATTCTTAGTGATGGACGTGGCTTCTTCTTCATTTTTATTGAAGACGTCATTTCCTTTGCTTCAACATTTTATGATGGTGATCTTTTCATGGGCTCTAGATTCATTCTCTCCCTTTGTGAAAAACAACGAAGGTCACTCTTTAATTAGCTTGTTGGGGACTGAATCAAACCAATGGATTTTCTCTGTTGCAATTCCTTTTAAACAATACTTCTTAAAAAATAATTCACACCATATTTCTTTGATAGCTCAACCCTTCTAGGCTACAATCTCCTCGTCCTCACATCCCTGTAGAGAAATAATTAAAACCAACTAATTTTCATCGAAACTGAACCATTGTTGATTCCTTCCTTTAGTTTGTCAAGGACTATTCTTGATCCTTTAGTTGCTCACATAGAACAAACTACACATGAACATCTCAAAATTTCCATTGCCGTAATTTGAATGCCATTGCTCTGATACCAAATGTTGTACAAATAATTATACATCGCTATATAAAATCAATACATTACATGAGACCTCGTTATATAAAATTGAGGTGCTCATAACAGGATGTCCAATATAGGTTATTGGTACAACCATATGCATAACTATCTCCACAATATATCCATGAATATGTTCATAAATCTCTATATGATATCCATCCCAAAATTATCTCATTTTTTTCAGGAAATGAAAGACACTTCAACACTAATCCTAGCAAAAGAGAAGAAGAATTTAATCAAGAATGTAAATGACAAAGAAATCACACAATACACATAGATTCTACCCTCAAAACCCTAAACCGAGAAAACCAACATTCCTTGAGCATTATGCTCTCTTATTGTCTTACTCAATCTGAATAAAAGGTTACATGTCTAACCTTGGTCCACACCTAAGACACAATCGACATCATACCCTCTTTCCTACACAAGAACAACCCTGTAGCCATTCTAAATTACACCTACGTGACCAAAAACCTACGATTTAAACATGCATTATCATATTTTTCATTAGCCTTTCTGGCCTTAGAACACTCATCTTAATAGGCTTTACAATAGGCAAAAACCTAAAGTGTTGGCACCCAAAAAATGGTTATAGATCCATGCAAATCATTGGCTACAAATCTCATAAATCTCAGTATTATGTTATGGTCGAATCCAAGTCAGATTACCAGTCGACTATTAGTCGTCTTTCATTTGGTCTCTAGTCGGTCTTCTTATGCCCACACTTCAAACTTTTGTTGGTTTACTTGTCATCGATATCTTCGAATTCGACTTTACCTGGTCGACACACCTCGACCTCCAACTTGTTGTCGATCCACCTCGACCTTGATTGTTGTTGATCCACCTCGACCTTTGACCATCAGTCGATTGACCTTGTCTCGACTTTCAATGCAAAGAATATAACAAACTAACATTCTCCCACTTGTTTTCTTCTTTGATGAGACAATAGATTCCTGAAATTTCATTCAAAAAACCTAGGGAAACAATTCCCATTGCCTCTCTACACCAAGAGAACTTCACAACACTCACATACTTGGTCAACGAGTCTGCTATGTTTTCCAATGTGTCTAGTTTATCCAGTAGAACCTTATTACTTTCCACCATGTCTCTTACGAAATGGTACTGTACATCAATGTGCTTAGTCTTCGAATGATAAGCATGTTTCTTTGCCAGAAATATTGCGCTTTGACTGTCTCAACTTACCTTCATAGATTTCTTCTCAAACTCGATTCTTGAACACAGCCTTTGCATCCATACCACTTCTTTGCTTCCATGAGTGGCTGCTATGTATTCAAATTCTATTGTTGACAAGGATATGATCGTTTGTCACTTACTCATCCATCTTATTGCTCCACCAAACATACTGAAGAAATATATGTTGGTCGACCTCTGTCAATCCATATCTCCATCCCAGTCGACATCGAAAAAACCATGTACATTTAATTTACCACTGTCACCTCCAAGTCTTCCTTGGTAGCATATAACATAATCCTACGTGCCAAAAAAATACATGAATACTCTCTTGACATCTATCTAGTGCTCCTTTCCAAGTGTCGACATGTACCTGCTCAACACTCCCACTGCATGGGAAATGTCTGGTCGAGTGCATACCACCACATACATTAGAATACCAACAATACTTGCATAGGGAACATGTGACATTTCCTTTATTTCTTCCTGTATCTTTGGACATTGTTTATCAGTAAGCCTTGCTCCCATAGGAATTGGCACCTTCACTGGTTTGTGATCCTGCATGTTCAATCGTTTCAGAACTATTTCAATATACTTTGTCTGATTCAACCAGAGCTTTCTAGCTACTCTATCTCTCTTAATCTCCATTCCCATAATGAAGTTAGTTGCACCGAGATCCTTCATGTCAAACTTAGAGGATAGATGCTTCTTCACCTCCTTTATTGTGTCCATGTTGTTTCCAATCAACAACATTCATCAACATACAAAGATACATCTATGAAATTCCCACCTTCTTCCTTGGAATATATGCAGCGATCAACTTTTCTTCTCACAAATCCCAAACTAAGGATGTAAGTGTCAAATTTTTGGTACCACATCCTTGGCAATTTCTTTAGACCATAAAGGTATATTTTCAATTTGCACACCAACTCTTGCTTGCCCTTTACTACAAATCCTTTAGGATGTTTCATGTAGACTTATTCTTCTAGGTCCCCATGTAGGAACGTTGTCTTCACATCCATATGTTCTATTTCCAGATCGAATGTTGCATCCAGAGACATTAGTAGTATAATGGAAATTATTTTTGCAACAGGGTAAAAAATCTCACCGAAGTCGACTCCCTCGACTTGGGAATAACCTTTCTATACTAGTCGAGCTTTGAACTTCTCGACTTGTCCTACGACATTCATCTTCTTCTTGAATACTCATTTTCTATAGATGAACTTTCTTCCACTAGGTAACTTGACTAAATCCCATGTCTCATTCTTATGCAAGGATTCCATCTCTTTGACCATGGCATCCTTCTAGAGTTTACCCTCTGTTGAGTCGACTTCCTCACCAATCAACTTGGGCTCATAGTCGATGGCAGTTAACATGAATTCAGAATGAAAGTCAGGTGGACTATACCTTTCGACTAGTTTTGTTATTCTTTCTGACCTCCTTACCACCAAAATCTGTTGTTCCACCTCTTCCTTAGATTCAGTGGACTCATCTGAATCATCTTCTTCATTCCCCAGTTCAAATTGTATCGTCTCAGGATTATTCTCGGTATGAAAAAATTCTTCAAGATCAGACTTACCTTCGACTTCTATGAAGACCACATCTCGATTGTACACTATTCTCCTTTATGAAGGATCCCGAAGATTATATCATTTCATTCGTTCTTTATATGCAATGAAAATACATTCGACTGCCTTCTTGTCCAACTTGCTCCTTTTTCCTTGAGAACATGCACAAATGCATCAAATCCAAATACTTTGAGATGTGCAACTGAAGGATTCTTACTTGACCATACCTCATGTGGAGTCATGTCGACTAATGTCAACGAAGGATACATATTCACCAGATATCTTGCAGTGTCGACTACCTCCGCCCATAATTATTGTGCAAGCCCAACACCACTGAGCATGCTCTTTGACTTATCCATCAACGTTCTATTCATTCTCTCGACAACTCCATTTTGTTGTGGGGTATATGGTGTGGTATTTTTTCATGCTATGCAACACTGCTTATAGAATTGATCAAATTATTTTCCATATAATTCACCATCATTTTCATTCCTCAACACTTTAATCCTTTTCTCTGTCTGGTTTTCCACAAGATATTTGAGCTCCTTAAATCTATTGAAAACCTATAAAGTCTTCCTCGGGAAATATATCCATGTCTTCCTGGAAAAATCATCTCTGAATGAGACATAATACAAGGATCCACCAAGTGAAGGCACTATAACCAGGCCAAACACGTTACTATGAACAAATTCTAGAATCCTACTTTCCCTTATCAATCTAGATGGGAACCTCACCCGACTTTGTTTTCCATATATGCAATTCTCACAAAATTCAACCTCTAAAACACATTTAGGAAACCCTTCAACAATACCTTTGATGTGCATAGCTCGAAGTCATTTTTCTGTAATGTGTCCCATCCTCTCCTGTCATAAACTGGTCGGGTCAATTTTATCATGTCTTGTCGAGTCAGATTGAATGGACTTAGCTCGAGTCGAGTTGAGTTGAGTCAATGTTTAGTCGATTTGAGTTGCAGTCGAGTCAATTTCAGGAGAAACGGTGTTGTTTCATCCATTCGAGTCGACATTCCCTAATAACTTGTATATGGTACCAATCCGAACTCCTTTCATTAAGACCAGTGCACCTCTGACCATATTGCACGAATCCTTCTAAAACAGAGTATGCACATGTGCATCACTCATCTTACTGAAAAATATCAAGTTTCTTACCAAGCCTGAAATGTGTAGCACACTTTGAAGGGTTCTTTTCCTCCCATCCTGCACTATCAGTCAAACTCTTCCTCGTTCGACAATTTTGGTTGTTGAGTCGTCCCCCAAGAACACATCAATCCCATCATATTTTTCATATTCACAAAACCATTCTTTATGTGGTGGCATATGATAGGATGCTCCTTGGCCAATCAACCAAACATCTTGATCTGACTGTGTGTTGGTTGACGCCAGGTACACATCACCTCCCTTATCTGGGGTCATCTTTCTCTCAATCGACTACTTCTCGTTGAACCCAGAACGGACTTATATTTCCTTGGAATTAAAATCATTTTTATAATTCCCATCTTTACTGCATTTCCAACATCTTCACGTCGACTGAACCAGGGATTTAGATATACCCTTCTACTTGAAATTTCTACCGGAGAATCTTCCTTTATCGTTGTCTACCAGTCGACCTCTCACCACTAAAACATTTTTGGTCAATTTTTCCATGTTCTTCCTTCTCATTTCTTCCGAAAGCAGAGAAGAAACCATGTCCTCTAGCACTAATGTGGTTGTATTACTCCAAATATACATGACTAAGCTATCCTAGGAGTCCGACAAAGAACATAATAGACTTATACATTTCTCCTCCTCAGTGATCTTAATATCCACAGACGATAACTAGATTAACACAATGTTAAACACATTTAAATGCTCAGTCATCGAACTTCCATCACTCATTCTCAACAGATACAATTTATTTCTAAGAAACAACTTATTTACTAGAGATTTCGACTAGTATAAGCTTCCCAGTTTGTCCCATAGTTTATTGGCCGAATCTTCACCTAAGACGTTCAACAACACCAAATTTGCAAGACAAATCTGAATTGTACTTCTTGCTCTTCTTTCGAGTTTCTCCCATTCTTCAATCAACATTCCTGTCGGTTGGGTACCTGTACAGACCTTTGTCCATTGTTCTCGATCTACAAGAATATCTTCCATTTTAAGATTCCAAAGATCAAAATTCTGGCCATTGAATTTTTCTATCTCTATTATTAAATTGCTTGCCATTTTTTACCATGATCTTTAACACAATTTATGACTTACGACTCTTATTGTACCTAGGATTTAGTTCTCATATTCAAGATTGGAAAATCAAGATATAATACACTCGTCAAAGCATAAAACGTCTATGATAACACACTTGTCAGGGAAGACCTAAGCTCTGATACCACATGTCAAGAAATGAGAGACACTTTCACACTTATCCTAGAAGAAGAGAAAAATAATTTAATCAAGAACGTAAATGACAAAGCAATCACACAATACACAAAGATTTTACCCTAGAAACCCTAAATCGAAAAAACCAGCATTCCTTGAGTCTTCTACTCTCTTGTTGTCTTATTCAATCTGAATAAAAGGTTACATGTATAACATTGGTCCACACCTAAGACACAATCAAAATCATACCCTATTTCTTACACAAGAACAACCCTGTAGCCAACATGGCTTACACCTACATGACCAACAACCTACGATTTACACATCCATTAACACATTTTGCATTAGAATTTATGGCCTTACAACACGCTTATTTATAGGCTTTACAATGGGAAAAACCCTGACGACTTGGTGCCCAAAAAATGGTTACAGATCCATCCATATCATTGGCTACAAATCTTTCAAATCCTGAGATTTTGTTACATTCGACTCCAAGTCGGATTACCAGTCAACTACTGGTCAACCTTCATTCGGTCTCTAGTCGGTCGTCTCATTGTCGCACTTCGACATCTTGTTGGTTGACTTGATGTCGATATATTTGACTTCAACTTTACCTAGTCGACTCACCTCAACCTCCAACTGATGTCGATCCACCTCGACCTTGCCTATTGTCGATCCACCTCGACCTTCGACCGTCAATCGATTCACCTTGGCTTGACTTTCACAACAAAGAATATAAAAACCCAACAATTTTCCTCATATTTTATCATACATATAATTCTAGAATAAGTATACTTTCAATAATATCATTTCATCATATCATAAGTATGAATTATTCCTTCATCCACTTCTAGATCATTGTAGCCTCATTGTCAAACTATTCACAATCATGTTGATAGAGAAACTAACTTTGTTCCCATTATTGGAGTTGTGTCCTAGTTTCACTGAATAAATTACTTTGATCTCCCCTGCATAGTTATGTAGGACCCCCCCCCCCCNCTTTGGATGCCCCATCAAATTTTATCTTGAAGTGAAATATCGGGGGGGATCCCATTGGTCCATAGATTTGGAAACAACATGTTTGATGGATAGAGGTGACTAGCCTTGACACAAGTCCAAATACACAATTTTTAAAAATTATCACCTCAGACCCTGATATCTCCCAATCCTCCCTTTTCCAACTTGCAAAGGCTATTAATTCTTATATACTAGACTGAATTGGTTTATAGATCACTTATATAGTTTTTTGTTGCTACTTAAAGACCCTTTTATTCCTTTCTTTCTAAATACTCCACAAAACAAACCCAGGGAAGAGGTTCCATACCCTGTTAAGAATTTGATTACCATATGTATTCTACCTCCATCCCTCCAATGTTATATGGTTTTCCTATTTACCTTGTCTGATTATTTAAAAAGAGTCACATCCTCCCACAAGAATGAAGCAACCATGCAATTATTAAATAGATAATCCATCATTTCCACATCAAATATTCACATTAGGCATATCAATAGCCCTTCATAGCCTTTCTTAATTATTTGATCCCAAGCTAAAGCAAGCCTACTAACCATTAACCATAGAAAGGTTGAAATTTTGGGCCAAATTACCAGGTTTTAGATATTTGCCTAGATATCTTGCTTCTCGCCATAATTATCCATTGCGAGCACCTTGTAGGCTCCACTCACCCAGAAATTACCATCTCCTCTTCAGCCCCATCTCAACATGTCATCTCCCTCCCTATAATTGATTTGTCTCATCTGCAACTTTTACTCTAATTATTTTTTCACCTCTGGTTCCCAATCCATCGACCAATTAGCACATGCCTTACACATCCTTCCTGTGGGTCCAACTTTGTCCTATTGATCTTGCCAATACTAGGAAACATGCTTCCATCATGCCTGCACCATATAATTTTTAACCTACTAAAATTTTACATCCTCCCTAATGATTAATTCATATTCCTATGCATCATCCTATAACAAGGCTAACTTCCCATCTTGTATTTCCCAGAAATAGTAGTTTTGAAACACCCCCCGATTTCTCCACACATTATTCCATGTAAATGATCCTAGGCGGTCTCCCTCCATCTGAATCAATTCATCCTGAGGAATGTCTTTGGAATATTTATCTTTCCAAATTGTAGCCCACAATTCTTACTTCCCTTTTATCCATATCTACCAATTTTTTCCCTCCAAGGATTGTCCCGTAATGGTGGGTTCCTTGATACCCAAACCACCATACTCCTTGGGATAACAAATCTTATCCCATGCTATTGGATGCCATTTATTTTCCATGGTCTCCCCTCCCCACAAAAATGTTCGCTACAAGTTTTGGATTTTATCAATTATATTAGTTGGGGTGAAAAGTACCGAAAAGTGATATAAGGGAATCGAGAGGAGCACCGACTTAATCAAAGCAATCCTACCCGAGAGATTTATGAATCTATGGGTCTATCCCATCAACATTGTTTCCATATTTATTAAGAGCTCTTCCTAGGAGACATTCTGGATAATTTTTTCCATCATAGGTGCTCCCAAATACTTTGAGGGAAGGGTCACCCTTTGAAATCCCAACAATTTGGAGATATTTATTTGAATCGATGGAGGGGTATTAAACAAGAAAACATGGGATTTCAACTGATTAATCAAAGCTCCCAAATCCATCATAAGAAGATCTACGATTTTTTTGAAAGCTAAGGCTTCTTTAACTATAAGAATCCCCATCAAGAGAGTATCATCAACAAATTGCAGGTGCAAGAGTGGATCAAATTGGGAATCCAAGGATATACCCATAAGGTATCCACTCGCTTTGGCCCTCTTTATCACCCTCCCCAACCCTTTATCCACCAGAATATAAAGAAAAGGGGAAACATGAATTCCTTGTTGGATTCATCTGGACAAATTGAAGGTCATAGATGGAGAGCCATTAATAAGGATAGAAAATAAGGCCGACGTCACAATATTTCGAACCCAATAAATCTAGTCATTGAAAAACCCAAAAGCAACCAACATGCATTGGAGGAAGTTATAGTTCAAGTGATCATATGCCTTTGAAATATCAAGTTTAATTATCATTACATGCTTCTTATTTATCCTCAACGAATGTATTGTCTCACGGGATACAATAATACCATCTAAGATATGTCTCTCCTCTACAAACCCACCTTTCTCATGAGAGATAATTATATTCATTATAGAATTTAGTTTTTTAGTTATAATTTTGGTTACAATTTTATAGAACATATTACATAAGAATATGGGACATAACTTATCTACAATATTCACTTGTTGTTCCTTGGGGATTAGTGTTATGAAAGTCATGTTGAATGCTTGCAACATCATTCCTGACAATTGAGATTCCTCCACTACCTCCCAAATATTGTGACCCATGATTTACCAACATACTTGAAAGAAGTATTTTGTAAAGCCATATGGCCCTAGGGATTTCCCAAATACCAATTATTTCACAGTCTACTCAACCTCCTCCATAGTTATGAGGCACATAAGGTTTTGTTTTGTCTCCCAAGTCACTAATTTCAGAATGGCACTGATAATGGCATTGATGGAAACCTCCCTATCAACCTCTGGTTCCTTAAGGATATGCCTGAAATGTGTGACCAATTTCCTTTCAATGTCCTCCTTCTTCTCCACATTCTCTCCTTACATTGACTTCAACAAAGAAAAAAAAAAATTGTTCTTTCTTTGTAGTCGATAGTTGTGGAAGAATTTTGTATTCCCATCCCCTTCCCTCAGCCAACGAATCCCTGATTTTTGTTTCGAGAGGATCTCCTCCTATCTATCCCTGCTATCGATTTTCTTTTTTAGTTCCTTCTCCTTTATATCCCTCTCCTCGGGCCTACCCTTCTCGCTGATGTCCCTTTGGTTTCCTTCCATCTCTTGTTCAAGGAATTGCTTCTCTTCAAAAATATTCCTGAAAACTTCCTTATTCCACTTCCTTATATGAGCTTTAATATGATTCATTTTTTTTTGCACCTGATACAATGTAATCCCGTATAAATATGATCTTTACTTTCACCATATTTCCATATTTGAAAGGAATTATGGATGTTTCATCCAAAAAATCTCAAATATGAATGGTTTGGGGCGAGTTTGCAATCTCCCTTCCCATGAGAGAGATATCGACCAATGGTCAGAACCATTAAACGCGAGGATGTCAACTGATATTTCCAATTGGAGATGATATATATTTTTTGAGACCAAGAACCTATCCAAGAGGACTACGACCTGATGATCCCATCCCCTCCTTTTATTCCAAGTATACAAACCACTACAAGATGGAACATCCATGAGTCAAAGCCATCCGATCATAGTTTTCAAGGCCTCATTCTTTATGTCCATCTACCTCACTCCTCCCTTTTTATCATGCAATGAGGTGATCATATTAAAATCATCCCCAATTATCCATGGATGATATTTGAGAATAGACCCCAAAAAATTAATGGAATCTAAGAACTCCTTTTTCATTGTTGGAGTCAGAGGGCCATAAGCATTGGAAATATAACTTTCCTCCATTGATCCAACAAGATGATATCTACCCGTGAGAATTTGGGTCAAGCTTGAATGGATGGATAGAGTTAAAAATTTTGGATCCCACAAAATAACTAGACCCATTGATTTTCCTTCCACTTCCACCACTTTCATTTCACACCTTCCCCAAATATTTTAAGTTATCTTGATCATGGAATTTTTATCACACTTTGTCTCTTAGAGCATCAAAGTCCTAGGATTTTCCTCATTAATTATTTTATGAAGCATTATATGTTTAGAGGGAACATTTAAACCTCACACATTCCATGAGATAATCTTCATCACAAACCTTAGGTTGTGGAAGGAAGTAATTCTCCAAGAGTCATATGGATTGACCCGAGTCCACCAAGAGGGCCTTTGTCTCCTCCAATATCGGTTTATCGTATTTACGATCTCATTTTTTCTCATCACATCTCGATCTCTTCTAAGGCTTGAGGGAGCTTGTTATAATGCCTAAGTTCCCTGAAGAGGTCCCACTCTATCCCCGATTCCCCATTTTACTCTTTCCTTTTATAAGATCTATTTTCATTTTTTGAAGTTGTCCTTCTAGCATATTATTTAATTTTTGTTTTGTATGATTTGAAATCATGTCCTTCATGTTTATTTCCTGATCATCATGTTCCATATATTGATTTACCAACTCCCCTTTTGAATCTTCCTGAGACTCCTTCATTCCCTCATTCTCTTGCATTTCTAATTCGAGCTCTTGCCTCTGATTACTTGTTGTCTCTTACTCTTTTTTTGGACATTTTTGGCTCTCAATTTCCACAAGAATCTCTATTATGTTATCTTATTTCTCCATTGACTTCCATATCTGCTTCATATCTTCCTTTTCTTCCTTGACCAACACCCGAAATCTATTTTTGTTTTTCACTGGAGCATGTGAACTTGTTTGTGATCTCCTCCCCATCTTCCTTTTACTTGGTACCTTTGTGAAACATTCCTCAAGTGTTGGTCCTTTGGCTTGTTCGTTGTGTTATTTGTATTCAAGGGGAAATCCAATTCAAAAGGTGAACAGAAGGATACTCCAATCACTACAACCTCGACCCAAGCACCTTCTATCCAACAAAAGCAGGTTGACAAGATTGCAACAAAGAACAAATATTCCTTCTGCACATAGTCATCTCATGTATCTTGACTAGTTAAAAAGGTCCAACCCTTCTAGCTACAGGTTTTTGACAGCCTTCAACAAGCTAAGCAACGCAAATTCTCCAACAAGGCAAACAACTCACCAAGATTCAAATTCAATAAATGCTTCCCTCTCTCCCCCGAGAACTCAACGCAATTGAAACCATTTCTTGCTAAGGAGGGAGGATTGATCTAGGTGGATATCAATGGCCACCCACCTATTCCATGGGCTCAAAAAACAGTTTTCCATCTTGGCAGTTGTTCAAGTTCCAAACTTCTGGGGTCGTTTTGAGGCCCTAAACGACGTTTTTTGGGGATTTGGGGCCAAGGTGACTATTAAAGGCACTTATCCAGGCTAGTCAAAAATTGTTCCTCTCGGTTAGACCTTTCCAATGGTGTATTGAGCTTCCCAAACGGATATTGTATTCAAAATTTATGCCCTCGGGAAGTTGACGTATCAACTACCCCCATCGAGGCCAGCAAACCTTTTGGATTTTCATCTTCCGTGGTTAGGGTTTTAGATTTTCCTTATGTTAAAAAATCCTTTAGAGCCTCATTGTAACAATCATATTATTTTGAATGCAAGTAGCCGTCACATCTCTTCTCAAAGATAAGTTGCCACCATTCTAGCGAGTCTTTCACACTGTATTTTTACAGTCTTTGTACATTTTCGCTCATTAATAGAAATTGTGTGTTACTGTATAACTGTGTCTCTTGTTATATTTCCAATATATCTTTGTTATATTATTGTCGCTCTTTCAATATCTCTGTATTTTCCTTTGTTATATCTCTGCTCTCATTTCGTGCTAAAAATAATCTGGATCACCCATGTTCATGAAACTTCCGATAGTTGAAGGGGATATGTTCATAATCTAGCATCTACTCCCATTCTTCATCCTAGAAGGAGATGGTGATTGAGTCCAGCAATTTCCTCGCCACATTCATGTACACATAAATGCATGCATAAGCAATATATCTACCTACTTTTGTGACCTATGAAACCTTTATAAAGGAGCCTAAGGTGTTTCCTAATCCATCGAGGATCTATTTATCCCAAAACTCTTGCGATAGCTAATACATGTGAATCCATACTAGGGAAGCATAATCCTTCTCTGGAGAAAATTTTTATATCCATAACCTAAGGTGTAGGCCCGTTGAGTTGAAGAAGTATGCCCCCCCTTCGAAGATCCAATCCTCATCCTTAAAGCATCACCATAAAGAATCCATTTGATCCCAACTTCAAATCCATTTCACCCTTTACTTTCCAATGAGGATGCACCCAACCGTTAATTATTTTTATGATTGCCACATAGCCATAAGCTTCCCAATCACTGCATGATCCTTCATGTATTGGATGCAATCCCTTATTTTTCTTGAAGTTACCTCATATAGAGGGTTTGATTACGTTTTCGACAAGCACCCATTTTGTAATTTGTCGCCAGAATGTCTTAATTCATTCTCCGAGTTGACCGAGCTACTCCCCCCCAGTTGATCCTTACATACCCCCTCATTTCATTCTCCAATAGGGCATTTTGCTCACCCCTATCATCACCTCTTTGAATAATTTCGCTCGCTTAGCCTCCTACGCTGCCTTAGTTTCCATCTGGTCTTGTTTTTCTACCATTACTGCAATGCCTGATGCTCTACAGAACTCTAACTCATATATATCGTACCCATGCTAAGAACCTGTGAACATCCCCTCTCCCAAGGTTGAAACCCTAACCTACGTATCTTTCCATCCTACTAGTGATCCCATGTTCGAATATTTATTTTATAGATATTGTATTCATTATAAATATTATAATTCATTGACATATTGGTTGAATATATATATTGTTTAATTTAAATTTAAATTATAAATAGAAACCAATGTTGTTTAATTTAAATTTAAATTATAAATACCAACCAATGTTTAAATTTAAATTTAAATTATAATTGTAAACTATGTAATTTTATTTAGCTATATTTTTAAAAATTATATTAAGTTTTTAAATATTATGTATATTTTATTATTGATTTTGTGTTAGTTTGTATTTATATTAAAAAAGATTTCTTCTTGCAAATATCCATGCAAGAAGGAGGATTTAACATCCATCTGATGGACCTCCCATTTATGTGAGGAAACAAGGGCAAGAACAAGGTGGATGGAATTCATTTTGGCTACAGGTGCAAAGGTTTCATTATAGTCAATTCCTTCAACTTGGGAAAATAATTTGGCAACTAATTGAGCCTTGTGTCTTTCAACACTTCCATTTGATGCATACTTAGTTATGTAGACCCATTTACATCTAACATTTTTTCTTCCTTTTGGAAGAGGTACAATATCCCAAGTATCGTTTTCCATTAAAAAACAATACTCTTCATTCATTGTTGTATCCCAATCTGGATGACCTGAAGCTTCTGTAAATGTCTCTGGATCATGGGTCTCTGAAACTTGAGCCAAAATAGAAGAGGCTTGCTGGAACTGTTAATGTGTTCATCGTTGATCTGAAGGATCACTGATAGGACCACCAGTTGCTTCTCGTGTTGAACGGACCCATCTAGGAAGCGGTGGAACTGGTGCTCGTCTAGGTTCAAAGGACTCATCTGGAGGAAGGTGAGAAGGCGGAGGTGGATTTTCATCCTCATTGTCATCATCTAAAGAAGAAACCATAATAGGAACAGAAGAAGGAACAAATGATGAAGATGGATCACAGGTCGAAGAAGGCACAATCATCAAATTAGGCTCGCAAGCCAAGAGATTTTCATCAAATTTAGCATCTCTTCTAATAATAATTTCATTACAATGTGGTTGAAGAAGTCTATAACCTTTGACATCTTCAAAATAACCAACAAATATACACTTCCCACTTTTAGGCTGCAATGCTTTCCTTTTCTCATCAGGAATATGAGCCCAAGCCATACTCCCAAATACACAGAAGTGACTTACATCTAGTTTAATTTTAGTCCAAGCTTCTTCTGGTGTGATATTTTTAAGAGCCTTTGTGGGAGTGTGATTGACTATTTAATTTTCAAAGTTGATTGCTTTTGATTTTCACAGTTGATTGCTTCGGCCCAATACTTTAGACTTAATCCCTTAGATTGGATCATACAATTATCCATTTCTTTTAATGTACATTTCTTTCTCTCAGCAACACCATTTTGTTGTGGTGTATATGCAACAGTGTGTTGCATTTGGATGCCCTGTGTAGTGCAATAACTTGTAAAATTATTGTTCACATATTCACCTCCATTATTTTTTCTTAACTTTTGAATTTGATGTCCATATTTCTTTTCTACAAGGGCCTTGTAGGCCAAAAACTTGTCAAAAACTTCGCTCTTAAGTTTTAAGAAGTAAACCCAAGTACATCTGGACAAATTATCAATGAAACTTAAGAAATACTTGCACCCAGAAAAAGAAGGAGAAGAAAGTGGACCACACAAATCACTATGAACAAGATGCAAAGGGCCGAGGCATGCCAAGAGGCACGTTTTTTCAAAACTGTCTCGATGATGTTTGTCGAGAACAAAATCGGCACAAACACCATCTCTCTTTGCATGAAACAAGAGGAAGATCAGTCACCATCTGTTGATTACATAGTTGTTGCAATGAGTGATAATTTAGATGACCAAACCATTCATGCCAAAGTTTTTTCAAGTCATCTCTATGAGCAACAAAAACTGATGAAAAAGATGATGACCCAAAGTTGTCAAACTTGTACAACCTGGTAATATCATCAACAATTCTAGTTGCAAGAACATGCTTAGGATGTTTTAGATCCTTGATTACAACTTGGTGAGGTGAAAACTCTATGGTTTTACCTTCACCTAAATAAGTGATTTGATATACTGATAGAAGGTTTCAAGAAAGACTTGGAACACATAATACATCATTGAAATGACCATTATCTACTTGAACGGTTCCATATCCTACAACACTAAGAGATCTATCATCACCAACAAATATTTTCTTGGTGTTACATTCATTTAGAGAAAGAAATATGTCTTCATCCTTAGCCATATGATAAGATGCTCTTGAATCAATAAGCCACTCATAAGAAGAAGAAGTAGAAATTGTCTTGAAGGAGAAACTAGAAGCGGAAAGTGCATGTCCATGAGAAGAAGAAGAAGAAGTAGAATTGATATTGATGTTGTGTTCATTCATCATTGCTTCTAAAGATTCCATCTTCTTGAAACATATGGACTCATCATGACCATCTCTATCAAAAAAGTTGCAATGTTTTTCAGTCTTCTTATTTTTATATTTTTCTCCTTTGTCACCATTAGGAGCTGAAGTTGTCTGAGCGGGTTTGGGACCCTTATGTTTCTTGTTGTTGTAGTGAGGATGTTGCTTCTTGGGATACTTGGGTTTATCTTTCTATTGGGAAACTAAGGCTTTGTTGGAGGTACCTGCAGAGCTGATCACTCCAAGTTGTATAAGCTTATCTTCCTCTCTAATCAAAACATCATAAAAGGACTTAAGAGTGGGTTTTTTATAAGATTTCCCTAGAGCCTCTCTCATGGAATAAAATGTAGATACAAATACATAATATGCACTACCTAGCTTAGAAATAATAAGATAGATGTAACACTCTTCCTCCATTTCTATCTCACATTCTTCACATAACATTCTAAGTGTTTTAAACTTAGATAGATAGTCTCCAAGGAAAGAAAAATCACTTAGACGTAAGGTCAGTACTTGATTTTCTAACTGTTGTGCTCGAATAATATTGAGTTTACCAAACACAGATTCAATCTTTTCCCAAGCTTCATGGGGGTCGTCAATTTCTTTAAGATGGAACCTTAAATAAGGAGAGATGGACATTCTGATTAGTCCACATCCTTCGTCACTCCTATTAGCCCATTTGACTTTCTTATCATCATCAGTGGGTTCTTTTTCCTTTCCCAAGGTAATCTGGTACAAGCCTTCACTTCTTAATAAATCTTCCATATGAGATTTCCATTGGAAGTAGTTGGTGCTGGTAAGAAAGAGATTACTTGTAGAATCCATATTAAATATCCAAATATTATGGATTTAAAAAATGAAACCGATGATCTGGATGGAAAGATCTCGAAAATTTATGTGGTTTTAAGGCAAACAACACTGAAAACGGACTTCGAGTGTGAGATTTATTCCCTTTAAAAAAAATGCATAAACAATAACCAAATGACCATGTGATAGTGTAAGTTACTTTATGAAGTGACCCACCTTTATAAAAAGAAGTGGGAATCACTTTTACAATGAAGTTATTTTATAAAATAAAAGTTGCATGCAAAATAAATAACTCTAAAATAAAATATTAAAGCTACTTATAGTGATTCACTTTTATACTTGAAGGAAATACACTTTACAATTTGAGCATCAAGTTTTTCAAAAAAAAAAATAACAAAAGAGAGACTTGAACTCAAGACCTCTTACTTAATAAGGCAACTTTTAACCAAATGGTCTAGCAAAACATATTGTATTTTTTAGGAAGAGGGTTGTTGTTGTTGTTGTTGTTGTTGTTGTTGAAGATGGTCTTGGAGAGCATGATAAAAAAAAACTCTTTTCACACAAGAAAAAAATTTTGCTTCTCGATGACAACAAGGGTTAGATCTCGGTTAGCTTACCCGGAAGATGCACATTTTCCTATCTGTTTCTGATAATCCGAGATCGCACAGGGTGCGGGGAAAAGAGAATACACAGATATAAAAGAGTAGCAACCTGTAAATAAATAATACAAAAATGAAATAAAACCAAAATGATACTCTGCAAAAATTTTAAAAATGTGTATTCATGCTTTATACCTCTAGATCTAACTGAAATGGTCGTATCTTGGGAAAACAGAAACCTTTTTGAGTGAAAAGAAAAGTGTTCCTAACTAAAACAAGCACTCCAAACACAATGGAATAGTCCAATCAGCCCAAAAATGTATGGAAATGACAGAAAATGGAGATGAAGCAAACAACTTCACGATCTTGATCTACAACAAAAGCGGGTCTTCAAATAGGCTCTGATACTATGTTCGACAACACAGGTATTCCAACATAGGACGAACACCTTCAATAACCACTCACATAACCATATCAAATATCAACACACTGATGTTTTCACGTGGTAAAACCCCTACGGGGAAACATCCACTACCCCAGCCAACGTGGCCACTTGGAGCAGTTTATTAATGCAAAAGAAAAAGATTACAGAGAGATTTTACAAGTGAGTTTCTCACAATCGATCATCGACAAATGACCCTCCAAGCTCTTTAAATAGAGATCATGGACCAATCGAGTGTTAAGCCACAGATCAATGGATGTTAAGATCGAGGAGAGTATGAACCGTCGGATCACTCTCTGTCGAGAACATATTGTGACCGTCGGATTTCCTAACTACAAATGCATATTAATGCATACTAAAGAAACACACTTTTACCTAATGATACATTAGACCAAGTAGATCTTAACTAACTCTTAAGTGTCTAAATATCCTAACACTAAATGTATTTTCCCAAAAATTTGTTGTATAGATTTGAGTGGTTAATTATGTGTAATCTGAGTAAGTGCCCTAGGGATTTTTCAGCAGGTTGAATCCATTTCTCCATTCAAAAATGCAATTTAAACATAAAAAAATTGTGATTTCCTACAAATTCATATCACCTTAAACAACTCCTTAAAAACATACTTTATTTAATTTTAATATTTTAAAATTTTAATGACAATCATGAAATTACTCAATAATTAATATTATTAAAAATTTAACTAATTCATAAAATATACACTAATCTAAATCTAAAAACACTATAAATCATCATAAATCACTTATTATAATATAATGTCTAATCTTTATTTTTATGAACAAAAATCTATTTAGTTAATCCAAAACCAAAGATCCTTTATAAATACCAACGAATGAAGCAAACAAAAATAGCATACTCATCACAATTTTAAACTATATTGCAAATAAATTAAATTGAAAAGGAGTAGAGAATAAGAGATTTCCTACAAATTCATATCACCTTAAACAACTCCTTAAAAACATACTTTATTTAATTTTAATATTTTAAAATTTTAATGATAATCATGAAATTACTTAATTATTATAATTGATATTATTAAAAGTTTGACTAATTCATAAAATATACACTAATCTAAATCTAAAAACACTATAAATCATCATAAATCACTTATTATAAAAAAATTATAATGTCTAATATTTATTTTTATGAACAAAAATCTATTTACTTAATCCAAAACCAAAGATCCTTTATAAATACCATCGAATGAAGCAAACAAAAATAGCATACTCATCACAATTTTAAACTATATTGCAAATAAATTAAATTGAAAAAAACGTAGAGAATTAATAATAATTATAATTATAAGATAAATTAACATAAATGGAATTAACTTCAATGCAAATAAATTAAATGGAAAAACATTGAAGTATTAATAACAATTATTATAATATATAATTAAAATGAATATTTTTTTTTGGTAATTCTTTTTATTTTAAAGATAGTATTTAATACATTCATTATGAGTTAAACATGTCATTTATAAAATTTGAACCTAATATGGAGGATAATACATTCTTTCCAATCACCTAAATTAAATCTAATTAACAATTATAACTAATATATGAATAAGTGAAATAATAATTATTTTATTAATAATGAATATTTTATTGTAACTTTTTATATTATGCTGCATAAAAAGGCTTCTGAAACGCCTTAAAGATACACCAATAAATTTGTGTTTGTAATTTATTTTTAATAATTATGTTGAAGGCATATCTTAGGGATATGTTTTCACCAAAACCTGTCAACTGGTTGATAGGTTTTGGAAAACCCCCATCTTTGTGCAACTATGCCTCCTTTGAAACTACCCTCGCCATCCTTTAAATTTCCAGTGAAGTATGGAATACAATCTTTTTATGCCAAAAAAGATCCTAAGAAGAATCATACAATTACTTAATTTGAACCCAGGAGACGCTTAACATTACACCTGGATGTTGTACTTATTACCACACATTTCTATAATTCACCTTACTTTAAACATTGCCCAAGGATCAAGACAAGACGACCTTTAAACGCCACATTGCATCACTGCATGAACCCAAGTACTGGATCTTTCGGTCGTACTAATTATCAATGCACAAATGTATTGCAGTGTAATGTTCTTTCACATCCAGGCTGACTTAAATTAATTATAGCTTGAAATAGATGAACCGAGGGTTTTTTAGTGTTCCGTGGAGTAGTTAATGTTGAAGTTTTGCAACTTCGGGCAATCATTCTTCATAAGAAACCATTATAGAAGACCCCGGAATGCACTAGAAAGAAATAGAAGACAAGAAGATCAAGTCGGCTCCATTGAAGCATTGAAGAAACACTTGTAAAAGCAACAAAAGAAATAAAATAAAGTTTAAAGAAAATAATGACAAGTCAACCCTGCCAGTAAATTAAGGTGACTTGACTAGTATAAATAAAGGCATATTCATTTCATTATTACACATCTTATCAACTCTCCCTTCTAGTGTGCATTAGCTAGTTGCAGTTGCAGTTGTAGTTGCCAATTGCCAGTTGTGCCAGTTTTGTGGTGCACTACCTTGTTCTAGTGATGCACCATATTTGAGGGATCTTCCTCACACTAGGGCACACATTTATATGTGCTTCGAACTCTTCATTTGTATGGTAATGTATTCATGAACTTGGATTGAATTTCTTCTAGAGAAAAGTTTTTTGGGTTTTTCTCCCGAGTTCGGGTTTTCCCAGGATAAATCTTGTGTCTTTTGTACATGGTTATTTCTCTATGATTATGTTATTTCCGCTGCAGTTTTATTTCAGTTATAATTTTTAGTGTGTAATTAATCTATGATAATAGTGACATTAAAATATGTTTGAAATCATAAAGCAATAATTATTAGATCTGGAAATTAGAAAAATCAACATGGTTTCAGAGAAGGTACCTTTAGAATAGTCAAATCACTGGAAAGAAGATCGTACATTCTTGTGACTTGCCGTTGCACATGAAATTTTCCACTGCACAATTTTTTTTGTCAAGCTCGTTGAGAACTCATTGCAAATTTGTTGGGACTAACTCCACCACAAATCAACTTGCCTTTCCCTAGCGCAACTACTGCACCTCTCAAGTTAACACTCCGTCAAAGTTAAAATTTTAGGTTTTTCAGGCTTATTGACATTTTTCCTGACATTGAATCTTCTGATTTAGATTTCTGACTTCTTCTTCTTGAGATGATGTACTGTCTTAGATTATAAGACAAGTTGGATGGTGCTACAAATTTCATAGGTATGCACTTATATATAAGTTATATCATGAGGGTGTTTGCAGGAGATGTACACTTGGAAAAAGGACATTTGTTCAAGCAGTGACATTAGATCCAAAGGGATCATAGATCTAGTGCACTCAGAGGAAGCTCAAGAGTTGGAGGTAGTAGTGATGATGTCTCCTAAAGTATATGACAACTCGAAATCAAATGGAACAACAACAACAAGACTCCAGGTTTGATATTTTATATTGTTGTATATTAAGTAAATGTTATAACTAGGAAAATAGTCTTTCGAGTTCTATTACTGCTGAGTACTTTTCCTATCAAATGTTTAGTAACACTTGAGTATTGTTGGTGTTATCACCAATTCTTTAGGGGGGGGGAGTTTCTCTCCGGATTCGGGCCCTTGGTGTAAAATGTGAGAAATGGGGCTTAAAAACCCATCAAATGAAGCTATCCAAGGCTACAGCCATGAGCGCAATGCGCAGCACACAGAAAAGTCCATTTCAGGCTTAAAATCAAGCGAGCGGGAAAAGAGCATTTTTTCAGCGGTGAGGATCCATCGACGGGGAAGATCGATGGTCATCAGGTAAGCTGGAGCCACAGAGTTGCACGAGGTTTAGCGCCTGGGCTCATCCTGTTAATGTTTATGCCATTATTATAGTTCTTTGCATTTCAATAGATAACAGCAACATAAGAACAAGATCACTGAGAAATACACATTCACAAGAGACAGAGCATTTATCCTGGGAAACCCTCTAGGGGAAGAAAACTCAGTAAAACTTCCTTATTATAGATTGCCAATACAATGTCAAGAGATAACTCAAACCAATATAGAAATTCCTCTCCAAAAGATGTGCCACTCTTCTCTCTCTCTCCAACTGGTAAATCGAAACTTGCCTCTCAGAATGAGCAAGTGAGTTGTGTATCAAAGTGAGGCGCTGGCCTCTCTATATATACAAGTCCGGCACATGTGAAGTGTCTTTACTGGCAGGTCCGACTTCTCACTCTGGGTGGGTAAACCCACCTTTATTATATTTCTGGGTCTCAATAATAACTGATGGGGCCGACTTCTTATTCTGCCTATTATAATTGTCTGTTGACCAATACGCAAAAGGGGATTTGGTCCTAATACAATAACCAACATGATCAATACACAATGGGGATTGATCCCATGAATAATATATCAATAATAATAAGAATACTCTTTGCAGTTACATTATTTCAACACTCCCCCTTAACAATAAGGGTATTCTTCAACATCATCAGGCAAGAGAGGTCTGCATCATCAGTGGCATCAGGAGGATAGTATCATCAATATCATCTTGGAACATCGACTGGCATATCTATAAGTCATCGGAATTTTTATTCATTGGCATCATCGTCATTCTCGAAAGAGTTCCATCATCATCTGCATCAATATGTATCAGTATAAAGTGATACATCATCACAGCACTAGGCTGGCCCATCACAGTACTAAACTGGCTCTATGTCATAGCTGTTAAGCAAGGTATACATCATCTTTCTTTATGTCTAACAACTGGGTCAGAAGCAAGGAACACATCATCTTGCTTTACGTCTAACAACTAGGTCAGGAGCAAGGAGTCATCTTGATTTACGTCTAACAGTGAGGTCAGAAGCAAGGAACACACACATCATCTTGTTTT
>JASDQU010737758.1:265620-280880 GCA_032191745.1 Picea mariana | reverse complement strand
GAAGTGATGCACTAGCCTTGGAAGGATCTTCTACGCTATTGTGGTGGTTTATCTTAGAATTTTCCATGAATTAGTAAGGCTTTTTTTTGCATTGTATTATCATTTGTGTTCAATACAAGGTTTTTTTCTAGAGCTAGGCATGGATGATTTTAGGGGCTAAATTTCGCTCATGGTCTAATTTTCCATGGTTTTTCCAAAAACGAGATTCGCTATTTTAAAAATAATTCTCCCAAATTCTATAGAATAAAATTATTTTACCTTGAAAATCGCCAAAATTTTATAAAAACTATATAAAATCCTTATAAATTTGAATATTTTTACAAAAACATCGCCAAACATTTATAGTTGGCATATGAAGGATTAGTAAGATTCGCCAAGGTTTCTACATTTTAAAACAAATTTCCATCCTTAAAATCATCCCTAGAGCTAGGTGGAAAGTATAAGGGCATACACCCCCACCTTATCCTCCATAATTTTATTCTTAAATTGTATTGGTTTAACAAGGGTTTTCTAAGATAAGTATAAGTTCATACACCCTCTTAGCCTAAAGCCTAGCTAGGGACACTTTCCTTGGGGAGTAAGAGGATTTACACCCCCAAGGAGGTATTACCTCTAGATATTTCTTTTCTTGACTCCATTAACCCAATAATTGAAGGAACTAGTCATTATTTGTTGCATTGGAGAAATAAATTGTTTCCTTGGTAAACATGAAATTTTCAAGTTTTTAAGTTGTCTCTTTGGGAAGTTGTTCCTTGAGCCTTTGGCCCTCTTGCCTCATTGAGGCATCCATTTTCAACCATTAATTCTTGTTGTTGTTACAAAAATAACCTACAGCCATTAGGGATGCCTAAAACTAACTCCCTAACCCCTCATAACTCCTAAACTAACCCTAGGAATTTGCTACATTCTTTTCCCTAACTCTCTATTAACCCTAGTGCACTGATTGAGCTAGTTAGAAGTAGATTTTAGTGGATTATTTTTCTGCTATAAATCTTGGTTTTCTAAAGACATAAGCCTAATAAATATCATTGCAGTAAGATTTTGGTTCAACCTTGCTTTGGTGCTAGAATATTGCTTTATCATTGTTGAAGTTAAGCTATCTTTTGCTAGATTGTCTCTTTCTTATACAATCATATTTTTAGCACTTATTTTGAATCATTTACTATATTTTATGAGTTGATACACATCATTTACATTTTCTGCAATTAGGGACAGAAAGATTAACTTTCTTGTCCAACTAAAATATTTCAAGCATCCTTGGTTTTCATTATGTCTCGGGCAGGTACTTTGTTCTCGACAGGTCATTCAACTCACTTGGAAACCCTTAAGCCTTCCCAAGACTCTTTTCCAAGATATTCCTACCATTTAGAATTGACCTCTAGGGACATCCATTCATACTTATCATTTTTCATCTCAATTCCCCCTAGGGTCACCAGGATTCCCCCCTTGAGGTGACTATCTCACCTCTATTAAAGTGATAGGAACACCTGCCTAAGGTGACAGTGGGTAGGTTGTCTCTAAGTTGTCTCCAGTTGGTGGTTGGGTTGGGATTTTCCCAACCTATAACTTGTGCGATAACAAGGACCATTCAAAAATCCTAACTTCCACAGGTCATATATCCTAAAGTATAGTGAACCAACATCTAAATGTTTGAACACATTTACATAGAAATCTCTCCTACATCTCCTCAAAATTTCAAAGTATGAGATGACCCATTAAATAATTTATCGCAAAAATGCCAAGATTACCTTAAACTGATTTTGCAATTATTCCCTTTTAGAATGATATTCATTTTTTTCTCATCCACTTCTTCAAATGTTACTACATCTTTCACCCACACACTTTCTCTCAATACTTTCTCATTTTATACTTTTTCATAACCCTTCATTAAGGGAGATGTCCATTAATTAAATAATTAACTCTTCTTTTATTTTACTTTTCCAAATACCATGGGCAAATACCATAGAAAAATACCCAAACCCATTGGTTTGATATTGCCATTTCACTTTTTACTTTTTCACATGCACCCATTTTTTAATATACTTGTAAACCTATGTGTAAATCAATCTTGGAAATGGTGTTTGTATTGTAATGTTGTAATAGAAATTAATGACAACATTAATCATTTGGAATCAATGCCAATAATTCCAACAAGGTAGAGAGATCAAATTCAAGAGATAAATCTGAGGATCTATAACCAAATGGATTAGATTTAGAGACTAACTATAAGGATCTATAGCAAGAGAGATCAAACTCAAGGGAAAATATTGAGGATTTACAACCAAAAAGATCTTCCTAAAATGATAAATTTAAGTATTTAAAATAAAAGAGATCATTCTCAAGGGGACAACGTACTTGTATCTTGATGAGAAGTCCAAAGAAAAAAAATGTGAACATGAGAGGATCTACAACAAAAGAGATAAAAATCAGAGGCAAATTTAAAGTTGTATTCAATTGCAAATGGATAGAATCTAGGGAGATTGTCTTTGGAAAGGATGGAACAAAATTCATCTAAAGGAATTTCTAAATCAAGTATAACCTCTATTAGATATTCCTTCAAGGGAAGAGAATCATCCTAAAAACAAATTATGTTAGAAAATTCACTTGAACCAATATGAGGAGAGAAGGATCCAATCATGATCTATGAAATGTCATGGATATTCCATTGGATAGTTCATGACAACATATCTAATAAAATTATTGAAATCTTTATTGTGAAGGTTAGTTTCCTTAGATCTAAGATTCTTTAATTACTGGGTTTTTTTTTTGCTTAAATATATGAAATAAATAAAATGTGAAAAATAGAGAACATAAATAAGCACTCACACACCATCCACAAATAAACACAAGATATAACTTGGGAAACCCAATATGAGAGAAAACCTATCTAGAAGGTGAGGTCACTCTCCTCTATTTTCTTCAAATGAAAGTACAAAGAAAGAGACACTCTCTACATAGTTTCCTTTAACACAGTGGCCTGTATGGATATTACATAATCTCTCCTCCTATGTTATGATAAAAAAAATACCACTCTCAACTGTTATTCCTAGATATGGAATAAGATACAATGAAAAAGAATGGAACCCCTTCTCCTCCTAGTGGAACAATATTTAACATAGCCTAATAGTCATCTAGGGTTAGGACATTGTCTTCCTCAAACCTCAATTAGTGATCATGTTTTCACCTTCTAGAATGTTCTAGAAAATACACTACATGTCTAGCCCCACATGTTTAAGTAATGGGAGTTGAAGTGGCATCTACTCACACCATGGTGATCAAATGTGGGAGGCATATCTTTCGCATACAAACTCCTATTTAGGAAATTCTCACACCACTACAAAGGTATCAATGTGTATAATATAACCAAAAGCCCAATAGTAAGGTTTGGACCATAAAAATGTGTTGTTTTATGCCTAAAAATGGCTCAATAATATTTCAAATGTTTTTTTGGACCCAAATTTCCAAATTGCAACCAATTGTTGAAATGGCTCTGCAAGTTGATTCCTCCAAACATTTTCACCCATAAAGCATCGAGATATATGAAAAATAATATAATTATCCAATGCAAATCAAATTCCCCCTTTGGGTAAGTCCCCATGTCGATAGCCAAAACTAATTCTAAAGAAAAATACAAAGGTTCATTCTCAGTAGAAATTGAACATGTGGAATATGAGGCCAGATAATATGAGGTTAAGTTCCTGCAGTGCAATGGATTCCATCAAAACTATATGAATAAATAAAGGGATAACATGGTGTAAATTCAAACAAGGATGTAAATCACTAAATATAAGTTAATTAATAATGATGATGCTTTCATTATGAGTAAAATGCATCACATGAAAGAGAATAGACACCATAGAATCATATACGCAATCAAACCCAAGGATTATATTGAATTACAATGGGCCTTATATAGTTACTATAACATTGACTTAGGAAGTCTTCCCACATAACAAGATAGATGGTTGAGGAATAATTAATAAAGGTTCACTATATCTTTTATCAAAAGTTAGTAGTGAATTAGTAGCTAACACAAGATTAGGAGAATGAAAATATTCCCGAGAAAATGAGGATAAAACAAGAGGAGTATCCTTCATCTATAATATATCGGTAACTTGTGCATGAATTAACTTCAAACCTTATTTGGAAGCGTGGAGAAGAAGGAAGGAAATTCTATACTAGACTATTCTAGTCAAAGGTAATGCACCTAGAGCTTCAAAGATGCACACTTTAAGTGAACAATATGCCTCCATGTCTTGAATGTTTTGAACTATCAGTAAATAATAATTGATCAGTGGTCACATCACTCTTCAAAGGAAGAATGGGATCAAGGAAGGATTGCATAAGATTAGCCACTTTATCAGCAATGGTTGAGTAGGAAGAAGATACTACATAATAGTAGTTTGTTTAAGAATAGGGGATCCTTGAGCCTAGTGGGGACCATACTCTTTGTATCTTTGTGATATAAATACATAAATTGGTAAGATTATCACCCATGTAAATATTAAAGGGAATTTTTTTCGTTCATCATATTCATCTAGGTTTCTAAACAATAGCAATTCCTCCAACAATGTTTGCAATGGTTGTTATCTTTCCCCATTGTCTTTGGTTTTGTTCCTTATTCCTCCACTTCATATTCCTATTATAATTCTATTTACTAATCAATATAAAGGATACACTTTCACCAGATGAGGTAGAAAGAGGAGGAACCAATATCACTTGTAAACAAAGTAAATTATCCATAATGGTTTGATTCTCTTGAAATAAGGCTCTTTCCTGGGAATCATCAAGATCTTTTAGGACATTCAGATTGGAAAAAATCCAAATAGGTATCCCTATAGTGAATATAGGAAAATTCAAGATAGCCAAGATAAGTGTTGAAACAAACTTTATTTTGCCTAAAAACCTTAAACTAAAATATTTTTTTTTTATTATGGAGCCGCCCTTGATTTTAAAAAAGGGGTCAAAATGTGAAAATATTTTCAAGAGTTTTAGGTTTCGGGGTTCTGCTATTTACACAGTTTGATATTTAACGACGACCCCAAAGTACTGATACCGAAGTCACAAAAAGTAAATTTAAAAGAACTTAAACCAAGTTAATAACAATAATTAAAAACATTTAATGATAATTTAAGCTTATAGTATTTTCATTTCTAGGAATCTCAACTCAAATGACAGTTCAAAATCCCGATTTGTAATTCACGAAATCTCTTTTAATCACGATTAATTAAAGTTTAAACATACTTAATATATTTTTAATCAGTCGCATTTCGGGAAATCGAAGAATTATCACTCATCTCACCCAAAATAACCCAAAGCATGGAGTCCCAAAAGTATTAAGCTCTTAAGTGTGATTAACTTAACATCAAAACAAAGGTTAACAATATAAATTGGTTTTTCGCATTTTTTCTTTTCAGGAGTTTTCAAAGAAATTTCATTCGAACTCTTGGTTTTGAATCTCTAATATTTGGCATCATTTATTATAGATTAATGAAATATATTATAGTGTAAGACGTGTATCTCCAATTGTACTCTCCTCATTAAGGCGAATGAATTTATCGCCTGTAGAAGCACAATCTAATTAAGGAAGGCTAAAGGCAAATAAAGGTTTCTAATTCAAATTCCTTTTTAGCAAGTTGTATCTAAGAAAGACTACGCCTTCTTTTCTGTAACAGCTACTCGGTTTTTATCACAGGAATCATGGCACCTAGGAAAACATAGAAAAAGAGTGATGACACCGGCAAAATCTCAAATCCAAACTCGGATGCTCTATCTGATACCACACCACATGCTGTGGATTCGGTCAGGTCCTAGATGCAGATTTTTGAAGTCTTGGAGCATGAGTTTAGGAATTGCCCAAACAATTTTGGAAATGAAAGGATTGATAAAACTAAAAATAAATTCAGAGATATAGCAGAGTCGAGCTCCATAAAATATCTACATGCATGAAGCTCATGCCATACAATGACATGATAAACTGGGGTCTGATGAACACCGATGTGCAGAACAGGAGCATCACGAACCATCAAAAGGTCATCGTCGGCTCATTCAGGCCAAAACACATTCAATTAATGTACAGACTATCCCATGTTTCTAAATATATTTATAATGTCAAATTCGTAGAAGAGTTTCGATGAAAAGAGTGTATAGAATTTGACCAAACCTACCCATATATAATCAAAGGATGGTGGGGAATTCCAACAAAATTCAGAGCTGATACCCATGGCTTTTATGCCATAGCATCGTTAAATGAAAATATAGTTTATATAGAAATTATGTTATGTAGATTATTTGGGAGGAAAATCCCTACCCATTTCCCTGCGGAATGGGTGCAAATTATACACAAGGTAGCCGAGGGTTACACTTTCAACTGGGGTAAGATTCTATCAGATAACCTAACCAAGGAGATTGTTGAGTACTAAACGGAAAATTCAAAATGCCAATCAGTGTCTTTTTATATGGCAGCATATGTCATGGACGCTATCTGCTATATGACCCATTTCCCATTAATGAATTGGAGCAGGAATCCAACCTATGCATAACCCATCCATTTCTATCACTCTGAACTATGGGAAGAAAAAGAAAAAGATTTCTTTTACGAAATCTATCACTATGTAGTGATTCTTATACACCAAATATTGTATGGATACCCACCCCCTCAGATTTCAGAGAAAATCATGGGAAACCTCAAGACATTTGCAGATTGGTTTATTGAAGAGAATTTCTCTTATGTCAAAGTCTTCGGATGTTCAATTCCCCCTCATGCTCTCCCAAAATTTCTCCCTAATAGACTGGTGTGTAGAGAAGTGGCATACCAAATAATAAAAGGAGGCATTGGCAAAGAGTTAAAAGTAGTTCAGAAGAAATTATGGCCATCTTTTCCTGTACAGATTGGGAGGTTTTCACTGCTAAATTTTGCCCATTCCAAGGTAGAAGTTGCAGCACTTGAAGACATTAAACTGGTAGATGTTGAACTCAGAAGGCATGATCCATATCAAATTGTGGGAAATCATCTAGCTCATTGCAATATGAAAACGTATGAGCATGAAGACTCCCCCTGTGACAACATATTTAAAAGAGCCAGAGCCTATGAGGAGATATTAGACAGAGTCTAGGCATTACCCCTTGACCTACATGCCAGGTTTCTTTCTTTCCAGAAGCACAGATGAGCTGGGTTGCCCAAGATACTTTAGGGAGAATCGACAACCCCTCCTTTAGAACAAGAACGTATACCTCCAGGTTTTGAACTAAATTCTTTGAATAAAAGGACTATAGAGGAAAACCCAAAGAATTCTGAAGTTCCTTCACAAAGATAAGAAACTTCGCAGATAGAGCATCCAGGGTCTGAAACAGATTCCAAATTCGAGACGCCTTTAAAACCAAATCAAATGATTCCTCCTTTATCATCAATTATTCATGCCGATATCCCCAAAAAAACAGAAGGAACACAACTCATAGAGTTAGGCAGCCCTATTACAACATTGACTCCTTTACAGTCAACTTTTGGGACTCCCCATCTTGAAGTATGTACATAAGCGATCTTACCCCAATATCTATTGAAGAAATACCTTCCTCAAACTTCTTTTTCAGTAGGAAGAGGAAAGCTGTAGTGAAACAAGAAATGCACCTGAAAGAAGGTACAATGGTAAAAAAGCACAGGGTACTTGTTGATGGAAAAAATCTAGAGGACGAGGATTTTGCTACAGAGGTAGCAGGATCTTTAGGAGCTTTCACAATGGCCAATTTTTTTTCAATTGATAACTTGAAAGCAAGGCTTAAGAAAAGGAATCAAATGATATCCCAGTTGCAAAGCCAAATAAGGAACACAGAGAAAAATATTAGAGATGAGATAAATAAAGGACTGGAACAGGCCAGAGCTACTGACAAACAGGAGATTTAACTACTCAAGTCTAGTTTAGATGAGATGTGTAAGAAGATGCAATCCATTCAAGGGAAAGTCATCAAGAAAGAGGAATTAGTAAAGAAGTTGCAAGATAAATTGAGTTCTACTGAAAGCCAAGTGATAAATATAACGATATTCCAAGCCCAGGCAATGGAAGTGCACCATAAGCTAGAGGCAGAACAAAAATACCTTTTTTATAAAGTAGAGATCATTCAAAACCATTTTCGGGATGTAAGTCAATCATTGGAGAACATTGCTTTCAAAGAAAAAGAGGCTACAACAACTCGGGCCGCTTTCCAAAAGGCAGTCGTATTTTCGACTAAAGAGGAGGTACCAGTAACTCCTAAATTAAATGTCGTTGAACAAATCAGAGGCGATATCATGTTGATGGTATGGGAGGCCAATATATCTGAAAGTAGGAAAATGGGCAAAGAGATAAAGGAAGAATGTGAAGAGACTTTCGATTTGTTAGATAAAAATTTGCTAGACATTGGAAAGGGCGACTGACCTAGACTACTTGGAAAGATCAATGTTATAAGACATCAAATGAACCTAAAAGAAAGCTTACATGAAGCTCAGGTTGAAATTTCACAATTGATACAGGTCAATGTTGCACAAATGGAAAAATGGTTGGTGAAGCCAAACTTATAGTTACAATCAGTAAAATTTGAGGATAAAAGGATCGAGGACAGGTTGCCGAAAATTCAGAGGAAGTTGTATTTGTTTGAAGAAAAATATGTGTCATAGCCTTCACAAAGATTAGCACAGTTTATAAGGAGGTGTGTCGAGTGTTTTGAGCCAAGTGAAGCAAGTACTTCAAATGAATGATGAAACGATACATGTTGCCTGTTATACCAGTGTATGTAAGAAGATAGGAAAGAAACCAGTGGAACGGTTCAAGTCTTTATTTTTTGTAACCGTTAAATATCTAGGAGTAAGGAAAGTTCCAACCGTCTAGGGTTGACAACCTTTGTATAAATATAATTTCAAAAGACTTAGAGAAGGCTCTTTTTGGTCGATTGTAGTAGATAAATTTCTCCTTTACCAGACTTAATACAAATGCAAACCGAAGATTCCATATTCCGTCAAACCTGAGTTATGTGTTCTTCTGTTTCTTCATTTTCAGCATCATTTCTTACATATCTTTGATGAATGTTTAACTACAACTTAGTACAACATCTATTGTGGTTATTTGTTATTTAGTCATCTAATTGTTTTATAGATTTTCCTCTATGTTTGCTATCACTAGACACAAGACCTGTGAACTATTTAGATCACCATATTTTATGCTTCATTAAAGGTTTATTGTCTAATTTCTTCTTCTGTTACAAAGTGAGATTCTTCCATGATTGATGCCTCACGTTGTTTAAACAACTTTGTGTTTTCTTTCATCACATACATTATTTCCGATTTAAATCGGGAATGGGAAACAACCTCTGAAATTGTTACATTATTAATTCAAATTTGGGAACTTCTCTCATTTAATCTAAAATAGAAACAACAAACCTTGAAAATCAAATAGCAAATCTTCTAAACCTTCTTTTTCTCCATGATTGTACCTGCTGTAAGACAGCCCAACATTGAACTCGGGCTCACAAATCAAACCAGTATTGCTTTAACATTGTTTAATACTATCTTAGAAACTGACACCACCCAGGTTGAACTTGAACGTTCATGGGCAACCATTGAACATGACATAAGCATCCAGGAACATTTTGAAGCTAGACAAAGACAACTCAGAAATCAGCCATAGCTTCTTTCCTAAAGAAGTATTTTTTCTTTTTATATATTTTAAACCCTCTTTACTTTTTCAGATGCCTAGACTTTATACTTTAAAGCCTTAAGTATAAACTATGGAACAACAATAGGGGTACCAAAATTTCCAAATGGAGGAAAATAATAAGGATCCCCCTGCGAAGGCGTCCCTTGGTTGATATTGAACATTAACCTTAAATTATGATTCATAAAGGAAAAAAATATCTAAAGTATTCTATTGGGTCAATAAATACAAAAAGAACACTCCTATAAAAGACTCTTTAAGATTTATCCAAGCAAAACCACTATTCCAAAAGTCATCCCAAGGTGGTTAAATCCTTGAGTGAAAATAGTAAAGATCTAAAAAAGGCCTTGCAATGGTCATATTGGAATGTTGAAGTCACAATTCCAACCATAAAATGTGCAAGAAGTAGTTATAGTAACCACATGATGTTGCCACCCAAGGTGCAATCCCCTTTGTAAAGAAGGAAACCTCCAAGGGGGGTCCAATAGAGATTTTATATGTGCCTCAAGTATCACAAGAAATTTATGTTTGTAGTCACCTATGCAAAACCTAGGAGAAGCTACAAAGGATTCCCATTCATGATTGAAAACCAGGTAGAATAGTCATGGACCAAGATTTTGCAATGGGTAGAGACATACATGAATTTGTCCTACAACCAAAACTTCAACAAGAAGGAAACACTCAAAGTAGTATTCCATCTTAAATCAAATCTTATATTATGCATCTACCTATTGACTAAGTGTGAGGGGAGATCTCAACACTTAACTAAATTTACCCTAGTTTTTGATGCATGTGTGAGAGGCACCTTCCCAACAAGTATCACTCACCACTATAGGACTTTTAGACTCTCCAATCAACTTATAGTTTCATTTTTTGAACTTGTAGAATTTACTCTCCAATCCTACAACCAAATCCCTAAAGAAAAAGAGTCTAGTTTTTTTTAACTAACCAGTTTTTTTAAGCCTATTTTATATTTTGAGGGATGTGGAAATGAGAAACATATGATATTCTAAAGTGAAAAAATACAAATAGAAAATGAGTCTTGAAAATGAAAAAAAATATTTAAACTTTAAAAAAGATACTTGAATTCAAAAAAACTTACGAAAAGTACAAAAACAAAGAAAATCTTTTTAAAAACCTAAATGCAATGCAACTTTTCAAGATAAAATATTAAACCAATGTGATCAAATCCGTTTGATTTTCATAAAAAAAAAATACAAAGGAAAAAAACATAATCTTATTCTTTAAATTAAAATAACTTCATAATGCAGTAAACTACCAAGCAAATTCCTAAATGAACCAAAAGAAAATACTTGTTGATTCTTTGCAATATTCAATTTTTAATTATTTTTATATTAATGAAAGCATAATGAAAAAAATCTAAAATCGATTCTCTACTAGGATTACAAATAGGGAGCCATACCTCCAAATCTTGTAGAAAACTCTGCATTTCAAATATGTAGCTCGTAGGTTTGTAAAGTATTATGCATGTTGTTGGTGTTTTCATGGGTTGCTAACAAGAAATACGCATGCTACAAAAGATAATACTACATGCCCAAGTATGTGATCATAGTTGTCGGAGAGAACGACATGAGTTGCTCATGACTATCCAAAAAGTGGATCATGACTAGAAGGTAGAGTAGGAAAAAAAATTAAGAAATGAGAACTAAAACTCAAAAATAATTTATATTCCTAAACTTGAAAAGAAGAAAACCAGTAGATTTGGAAGTAAACAAGTAGGCTAAACTTACAAAAACTAGGAAACCAACATAAAGGAGAAGAATTCCAAAAAACATTCTCGAGGGAGTTGCTATTTTTGTTAGAGGTATTTTAACCTATGTCAAATACTATTTCCCAATGAGAAGGTTAGGATCTCACTTACATAAAAAGAGATAAATCTACTATATTTATTTATAGGGAATATAATTTTTAGATGAAATGCAAGGAAGATAGATAAGAGGGTAACCCAATAAAGAAATTATGTTATTGGTCTTTGTCATCATTCAATCAAGAAAATATGCAACACTATATTCTCCTTGATATTTGCACACAATTGAACCAAAACATACCTTTCTCATTTCTAATCTATCATCTTAAATGAATAATATGAATTCAAATCACTAGTCTCAACTAACTTCAAGAAAGTTAACTCCTCAACAATTCCATAATTCAAATATATCAAACATAATAATGAATAATGAATAACAATAGGAATTGAGGTATGTGAGAAGAGAGTTCTTTATTAATATAATTAAAAGTAAACAGCATAAATTTGTACATGATTCTATTGTGATGGATTTGTCACTAAAGTTCAGGTTCTTCTAGCCTTGGTCACCTTTCGAACTCAATCTCAACATAAGAACATTGATCTAATAACCAAATGTGATCCATGGAGTGGCTCCACAACCTCTAGAAGAGACTTAGACTTAGTCAAAATTGGAGAAAAACGAGGTTTTTTCTCAAGATGAGGAATGGGGAAAAAGGTGATTCTAGTTCATCTTATAGCCATCATATCCATGGCTTCACAACTCTTAGAAGATACTTAGTCAAACTAGGATAAAAACAAGGTTTTTTTCTCAAGATGAGGAATGGGGCAAAGGGTATTGTAGTTCAGCCTATATCCTTCATAGAATCATAATATGGATGAGTCTATATATCCATCTCCTACCTTTAATCTCTTATTTATATTCTTAGGAGTTGGTTCAAGTAGTTATAAGCCAAGATATAGGTAGTACATGTGTATGACCTTTTCTTCCTCGGCTTAACTCATGTAAGTTTCATGCATTTTATATTTTTAGTCCATTTTAAATGTTCTTCCAAGTGGTTAAGTAACAAATTGAACGCTACTCAGGAGTTGCATCATTGAAGGGTGTGAGCACAAGGAAAGAGACCCTAGATCATATTCAAAGAGATTGGAATTGCAAACTCAAGATATAAATGTGGCTCATCTCAACTCACTAGTTAAGGGTGGTTAATTTCATCTATAAAAAGTGTACCAAGGCACCTCTAGGTTAGACATTCCATTTAGTGTTAAGATGTGAAAGAGGAGAGATATATGACCAAGGAGGAATTATCATTACTTAAAATATATGATAATCTCATAGAGGTAAGACAACCATGAGGAGGGGATTGAATTTGTAGTCAATCCTATAGGCTAAAGCATACCCCTCAAGAGTTTGGATTTTACCATGGTGAGGATTGGTTTGCAAGGTGGGTTGTAAGAAAATGGCTTATGTTAGGAGAGAGGGAGGAATATCACTTGTAGGGTACTAGAAGTATGATGGATTAGATCATTTGGGACTTATACAAGGAGGTATTATAGGAGGAGGATCAGATGAATGCAACCATGGTTTGGATGCATTGAAGTTAGTGTATGAGTTAAGAACTAAGATAAACAAACAATCACAACTTGCAAGGATGATTTTAGGGGCTAAATTTCGCTCATGGGTTAATTTTCCATGGTTTTTCCCAAAAAACGATTAGCCATTTTAAAAATAATTCACCCAAATTCTATAGGATAAAATTATTTTACCTTAAAAATCGCCAAAATTTTATACAAAATACATAAAATCCATAGAAATTTGAATATTTTTACAAAAATATCGCCAAACATTTATAGTTGGCATATGGAGGATTAGTAAGATTCGCCAAGGTTTCTACATTTTAAAATAAATTTCCATCCTTAAAATCATCCCTGATCACAAGCCCAATCACAAATTAGTGAGTTATATAGGATACTTTTGTTGTATCCATAGCACAAAGACCAAGAGTAATGTGGTAGGGGAAAAGGAGGAGGTGTTGTATGAAAACAAAGAGTCACCATAGGGACATTTTCCGAGCAAAGAATGAGTGAGAATGTAAGAAAAAAAATTCAATATTTATACAAAGTATTCAACAATTTTCTTATAGTTAAAAGGCACTAACTAGGTAAAATATATGAACTAGGAATACTACTATACATGAAAAAGCACTAACTAGGTAAAATATATGAACTAGAAATACTACTATACATGAAAAAATAGTTTGAGAAAACACCATATCTATCAATTGTAAGGTTAGACAGAGCCATTGGAATTCAAGGTTACACCATTCAGAGAGAAGGATAAAGTGTTCAACTAAGTGGTGTTGATTACAGAGGTTGTAACACCCATCATGGTGTTAACTTCTCAAAGTAGGCGATTGCACAAAAAGTGTAATAAAATTAAAAACACATATATAAATGTTTTTAATCAACCTACATAAAATAGGTAAGATTGCGTAAAAGATATAAAAGTAAGTTTTTTTCTCATTAAAGTAGGAAAATACTTGTAATACTTAAAGTTATTGGTTTATCTTTATTGATATAATCTTAAGATATTTATATCCATAAAAAGATGACTTCCACTTATACCAAAGATATTTATATCCATAAAAAGATGACTTCCACTTATACCAAATATCTTTAGGTTTCAAGCCATTAAAGTATTGCTTTAAATTGATGAAAAATGAAGTTCAAACTCCTAATTAAGTAACTCTCATACAAATAACTTTAATTAAAATTATATGACACATGGAAAATATTCATAGTAAATTTGGAAAGTTATAAAATTGTAATATATGTGTGACTTTACTCAGTTACGAGGAGTTGTCACACAAATAACATTGATAAATGTTGTGACACATTGCAAATATTCCTACTAAACCAAATTGATTATACGGTCATAATTTAGGTTGTGAATTTACTTTGTTATAAGCATTTTCTATCTCACATTGCACGTGGGACGTGTCACGTGTGCTACATGAAAAGAAAAATAATATAACTCACAATGGAATCATACGCCTCGCCACCCTCCTAAGTCAATTGTATAATTTACAATGAGGATATTAGACCCCATTGACCTAGGTGCATAGTCGTAAGTGATCTCAATTCAAACATTGTTTATCATTGGCCTCGTAAACCATGAACCATTGGCAATACCTACCCAAAAAGAATGACAAGTGTGTCATGTTAAATTATTATACGATTTCACTTACAGGAGAAGCTAAGTGCTAGGAAGAGCACCATCTATGCTATGATTAAAGGAAGTCATTATTGGGTATGTTTATGCTAAAATTGGGCCTATGTGTCTATAAAAATGGGCTATAAGTTTGTAGGGATCTTTCCTATTGAGGAAAGAGCTTTATGAAGGATAGTATGAATACTCTTGGAGCAGTGGAGAGTTTATGGAGTCTATGTTTCTAATATTCTTAGAAAATTAAGTATATTGAAATTTTAATAAACAAATGGTATGTAACAACTCTAATTAATTAATTAATTCTCATAATTAAATATTTGTTTAATGTATATTAGTTTAATTAATTAATTGTTTTGATTAAATATTTGTTTAATGTATATTAGTTTAATTAATTAATCAATTAATAATCATGATTAAATATTTGTTTAAGGAATATTGGTTTAAATTAATAAATTTCATTTTGAGACTTAGTGTATCGGTAGATGACCCATTAATGGAAAGAGGGGATAAGGTAGTTGAGATTTAATGGGGGATAAGGTGGGTGAGGTTTAATGAAGGGAGAAGGTGGCGAATAAAGAAAGGG
>JASDQU010737758.1:205918-237468 GCA_032191745.1 Picea mariana | reverse complement strand
GTATATATATGAATATTCGTAATTATGTAACTAAACTACAATTGTCTAAATAACATTGTTGAGCTAGATAATTGTAATTAAAGGATTTCGCAAACATTTGATTGGTTTATTGTCTTTTATAAAATGAATAGTCTTGTTGATTGGATTGGATGCATACATAAATTACTATAAAGGTAATAGTTATTGATTATTAGTACATGAACGAGACTTGTATGTACTAGCTACACATGCATTTCTTGTGCATGTACACTAGTATGAATGAGTTTCTTGGCTTACTTACTAATAATGACGGTTATTTGTTATGAATGTGTGGACCATGTTTATTTTCCCTTGTATAATAGAATACTTTAACTTCGTGACGAAGTTTCCTGAAGGGTGGGTGTATGTAACAACCCTAGTTAAATGATTGCTTAAGGTTTATCAAGTATAATTAATTAGATAATTAACTGTCCTAATATGTTTTAGTTAAGCAATGATTATTTATTAATAATATTAATTATTTATTTATTTATTTATTTATTTATTTATTAATTGTTTATATCTGTTGATTGATTAATTAATTAATTAATTGACTCATTAAAGGTTTGGGTAATGAATTAAAGGGCTTAATAACTTTAAATTATTTATTATAAGACTTTACGTATGCAGGGGGGAATGAAGCATTGAGGTAATAAAGAGAAGGATAGGGTAATAAATGGAGGTATAAGGTGGGTGGCATTAAAGGAGGGTAGGGAGTCGGTGAATGGGCAAGATATGACTGGGCAGAGGCCTTCGGGAAGGGGTATTATAAAAAATTGGGAGGAGAGGACTATATTTTTGTTGTTGGATATTTTTTTGGTTTTGGGAGTTTGGTTTTGGAGTTTGGGTGAACCATTGCAGGGGGCACCAGGTTGCTGGGAGTTTTGGGCTCGGAGGCTAGGAATCCTCATGAAATCCTGGAGCTAGGGGGGGAAATAGGTTGCTCCTAGCTGGCTGGGTGGTTAGTAGGTTTTGGGCAGGGTTTGGTCAGAGCATCAAGCAAAGTTTGGGTAGAGCAGCAAAGAGGACAACCAAAGGTCAGGAATTTAGCATCAAACAGAGGTATTTTTATGTACGCATTCTCATGAACATGTGATGGTTATTTAAAATTATTAGCATGATGTTCATAAATTTAAATTTTTGTTGCTTATATGCTGAATAAAGAAATTACTTATTGTTTATACGTCGAAATATTCTTAATTTTTTAAATTTACAAAAAAAAAAATAGGCTTTGTTAAACATGGTTCTTACAAAATGCACAAACATTTACTCATAAGTAGAGATAAGAATAAAATGGAAGTCTAAACAAGATAAAGTGAAAGAAGCTTATGTAATAAGTATTCAAATGTCTTTAATATATGAAATATAGCCCAAGTCCCCAAATTAGAACCTCTATAATTGTTGCCTCTGTGGGATTAAATAAGCTTTATATGATAGTTATCAAGTCCAAAAAGAAAGGATCAAATACCTAAAAAATCTCTTAATCAAATCAATTACAAATATTCAGGATCTAGATCCTATTTTCATGGAGTCAAACTGTATCCTACTTTTTGGTCTTCAATGGCTCCACCAAAGCATCTTGATGAGTGTATGAGACTTATACCATTGAATTCCACTAGCTAGAACACCGAATCAATCCTTGATTGCTGAAATCTAGGTGCAAATTTGACCAAATCTGCATATACAGGAAAATCCTCAGTTTGCAGCGCAATACACTAAAGAAACCTGATTTGTGCTACAGACTCATTGTAGGTGACTGTATTTGAGAAATATGAGTAGAGAATTGTTTTGGTAGATGAATCAAGTGATGTAGGGAGTTTCAGTAAACCTGATAATTCTTATTAAGACCTGTAGAACCTTCAAAACTTGAAACTTCTTCACTTTACCCTCCTTTTCACTCCATCTTCAAAATTAGGGTTTGATATAATAAAGTGATAATTTGACTGCTAAAACCAAGTGTTGAGGATTTTGAAATGTATCACTTGAGAAGTGAACACCTTGTATCTCAAAAGAATCCCTTCTGACAATGTTGCATTTGCACTTTCATCTCCCTTTTATTATTCTATTACCACAAACCCTAAAAACAGAGTAAATCTATAATATCCATATTTTTTTTCTTCAATTGCTCCATATATTCAATCAAGCATCTTCCCTATGCTTCAATCATCAACTTTCACCTTTGGAAAATTAATCAAAACACTTCCCATCAATGACATCAAAATAGAACATATTGTCACTATGATATCATATGCTAACATGTCAAAATTATTGTTCAATATGCTAAGAACCAAAATGAACAGCGAGCCTGTCATAACACAAAAATGAGGCATTACTTAGATTATTCATTAATCAACTTCCTTCATTAGCAGGCCTATATGAACAAGTTTCATTCAAGAAGATTTCCAAATTCTTCTTGCTCAACATATTCTTTGGCAAGTAGACATCCTTTGCTAACTTTATGTTGCTTGACCTTAAACCGAGTTTTTTCTTATACATACTCACCAACTGTGCTCTTTGTATATCCTTCTTTCTAACATCTCTTTTCATCCTAGTAAACTGTACATCAATATCATCCATATGCCCCTTTATCACTTGTGTTAGCACCTCATTTCTCTTCTGCAATTTCAAATTTGATTCCTTTAGTGCTTGGATTTCTAGGTGTGCTTCTGCATACTCGTTTTTGTTCTTTGAATGTCTTTTACCTTCACCTTCTATTTGCACAAGCTTTGAGGGAGACTCCTTGATCTATGAAATAACCTAAATTACCTCTTTTTCCAATGGGGAAACTGCCCTCTTAGACCACCTGGTTCTTGGTCTACTAGGTTCAACCTCTTGTTTAGGCTCTTCAACTATTAGTTCTAAAACCAACTTTCTTCTTGTAGATCTCCTCAAGGATGGCACCTCAAATTTTTCATTCAACCCTAGTGTTTCTTCATCAATCTGCATCTCTGCAAGTTCAACAAACTGTTCTTCTCTTTCCTCTGTAGAAATCTACTTAGCCTTGCCTTTTCCTTTATCTTTCTTGGAAATTTGAATGGGCAAGGGCTCTTTGAAAACAAGGGCAATAGGTGATTGTGGAATCTCAGCTACTATAGTTGAAGATGAACCTGCAAATTGTTTTCTTGGTTTCTTATACTTAGGAGGAGAAGTAGGAAGTTCTACTTGATAATTTGAAACAAAGAGAAAGGTAGACCAGTCTTTACCCTCCTGCTTCAATTTCTCCATTACTATAAGCTTGATTAGGGCATGATGAAAAATAGACTTCTCAAGCTTCTATGGATTTCTATGTTCTTTGGTAATCATTCTTTGTAAACTCATAAACAGAAAGAAAGGCAAGTCAATCTATTTCTTACCAGTAAAATGGAGTAGCAACTTGAAGTGATATTGTAGAACCCAACTGTATCTCCCTTCACAGGTGAATAATCTATGAATGATGAACAACAACCTGTCATAGTCCTCCAACAACCAAATCCTTGGTACTCCTTTTGTCAAATTTTCTTCTTTAAACTCTGGTTTTAGCATATCTTGACACCAACCTTCTTTCTCTATCTTCTTGGCCTTATACCAGTGTTCTCCAGATCTTGGGATCTCAGTTACTTTTGCTATGAAATCTATTGTCAAATGAATTTCTACAGGGGCAACCTTATTTTTTCCCTCCTGGTAATTCTATACAAAATCCTTGGATACCTATAGATGATGTTCCTGCGGTTTCTGGCAAAATATCTAGCAGCCCGTGTGTTTGAAGGAATCCACATGATTAGGATTCTTCTCAATCAAGGAGGTGTCTATAGGCTCAATTATGACTAGGGAGCCTGATCTTTTCCTAGGAATGAGGTCCTTCTTTGGCGCCATAAGATCACTAAAAACCTACTCCAATTGATTTTGCACAAGGAATGGTAAGTGAGAAACCCTAAAGAAGAAATATTCTCTGAATGAAAAGAAAACCTTGGTGCTCCTTTGGTTGGTTAGCAATGGTTGTACAAGAGGCTTCCCAAGCTTAATAACACTTAGACAATCTCTTGAAACCCTTTTGAGACATATTCAAATATAAAAAATGATGATAGAAGGAAAACAGAGTATTCTCCATGAGTTCATAGCACAAACTGTGGAAATGTGACCGTTACACTGTAGACTAAAGCTCAGTTTGTAGTGCATCCTGTGTATTTCCCTTTTCTCGCACTGAAAATTCATGAAAGTATAGAATGATCACCAAATACATGTGATTTTGTAAATTTGAATTGTCATGATGACTTTAAATGACCTCTAACTAACCTTGACAATATTATGTTGACCTTATATGACTTGACATAGGACCTAGGACAATCACTAACATAACCACTTAGTCATATTTATTTACTTACATGAACAACTTTTCAAATGACTAAATAAAAATAAAAACTATTTTTTTCTAAATGACTCGATTAAAATAAACTTCAAAGACTAAAAATGACTTGGAGATTTTAGGAGCCAACAAGAGGCATTGATGGTTGTTGTGATTCCATCTTTGGGAACTTTGATATCTATGGGTAATACTTTTAGATTTGATAGTGGGCTACATATTCATTCTTTTCTTGTAGTTGAAGTTGAGATCACCATCATTGGTCACTGGATGGTAGCTACCACGATGGAACGAATGAAGAGTTTTCTGATAGTATTTGACTTTCTGCCTTCAAATTGGGATATTGACATCTCAATTCATAGTGATCCTACCTCATATTTTGTAACATGATCCATATGTCATAGCTCTCATAACTCTTACAAGTAGAACCTCGTGGCCTAATCTAGTGGTAAACAAGTAGTAATAGTATGCTAAGAGATAGCATATTCAACTATTGTAGTGATTCATCTAGCCTATTGTAATCCTAGGGGTACCAAGGATTCTAATGGAAAGATATTGTTTCACCCATATCCAATGTTTTATCGATTGCAAGCAGCACATTCAAATTTCTACAAGAATATACACAACAATGAGGGTGCTTTGAGTAGTTGTTGTTGTTAGTGTCTGTCAGCCCTGTCAGTCTCCAGTGATCAAATATGCTCTTTTAATGTCACTTTATAGGGTATTAGGTCAAATTATTATATTTTTCCAATAAAATTTGACATGCCTTTCTATTGTCAAATGAGTCTTGAGCCATCTCCTCCACTATGTCAACAAGACATTGAAGGCACCATTGCAGCAAAATCTGAAAAAGAAAGAGAGTATTGTCTTGGTAGAGTCAATAAAGACCTGGAAATGCTCCTAAAAAAGGTCAACAGGGACATCGCGTTTTAGAGACACGTGGCCAGGCACTACTACACCAAAAATTGGATCAACAAAATTAGGGTTAGGAATTTGAAGAAGAAACTGAAGAAAACCCCAATCAAGCTAAGGAAGAGAGAAAAACTTGATTTGTTTCATGATGCATCATTGATATTATAATATATCCTTCACAAGCTTAAAGGAACAATTTAGAAGAAAATTTGAAGAAATTTGGGAATTTTTTTAGTTTTGGGCACTTTTGCAATTTTTGACAATTCATGATGCACAAAAGCGCAACGAGTTCACCCTGCGTTTCTTCTCAAGGCCACAAAATGATGAATTTTTTGCATTTATGGATAGGTATTGGTCATTACATGTCATATATGTACTTGGTTGGCCTTTTCAGTTCACGGGTTGCAAGGAAAAGTTAAAAAACTACCTCAAAAGAAAACATGTTTATGCCACTATTTCAGACCCCACGTTGTGCTTCTCAAGCAATCTTGGGAAAACTAATTTGTATCTGCTTTTGAGAGGTCATTTTGCATGATTTAAATTTCTACATACAATTATACATACCAATATTTCCAAATCTACCTTTAGATCAGAAAATGGAAGGAAAAGTCACTCAAAAGTGGTTTACTAGACCACGTTGCGCTTTTGACTATGTTTTTGGTAATCATTTGAAAAGGAGGTTTCTGACCAAATGAAGATGAAGTTTGGTAAAAAAAAAAAAGGAGGTTTTTTCTAAGTACATAAAAAATAAAAATAACCTAATTAATTTTTTACATAGGTATCATATATTGGGAGACATTCAACTTTCTTGGAGGCCTATTTCAGAAAATCAAATTCTCCAATTTAATTTCTTGTTTTAGTCATTATTTTGTGGAACATATTCCAAGAACATGGGAAATAATTTAACAAAACTTAGAGAGGTTTGTCTTAAAAACAAAATTATATACAAAAACCTCTCCTGGTTTTGTAAAATGTGTTATGGTTAAAGATTATTGCTCCATCTTTGACCCCTATTTTTTTGCTATGCTTTTAGAGAATTCGATGTACTTTTGGACAATTTGTTTTCAAATTAATTTTGAATGGGTTAGATGTAGTTTTTTTTCTTGGATTAGTGACTCTATGGTGTATATTACATGTTCATCTTTCCATTCATAAATTTTTAATCAAAAAACTCATCAAGAAAGGCCTTTCTGAGATACCCAAGTTCTTTTGAGTTGTGGTTGATTGATAAAGGTGTCAAGGTATTTCTTATGCCAAATTAGGAACATATCCCTCCAATCCTTTGACATTTATAAAGGTGTAAAGGTATTTCATATGCTATATTCCAAATCTAAGATGTACAATCTATATGTAAGAGTGTATAATGAGAAACTAATTTAGTAGAGTATTATAGTATTATAGTTTCAAATTGTGAAGGGACACTTGAATAAGGTCAAGCCATAAAGTTCTAAGAAAGTTGCATGTGTTGTTCACATAATACTCAAAACGATTGGGTTTCTTTAGTTAAGGAGAACCAAAAGGGCCAAAAGATATATTATTTTGTGTAGAAAACATGCAAGGCTGGATCTCGTTTGAATGTTTGTGTTGACTAGTTCAAGAGACATCAAGTCACCCATCCCATCAGTCCAAAAGGAATTGTCATAGATCCATGCACTATGATAGATTACACCATAAGTCTACAAAAATTGTTGCATATTCATATTGTATATGTGAATGGAATTGATAAGAAATCTTCTACGACGGTTTCAGCTAGATACTTTGCAAAATGTAGAAATGATACCTCAACATTACTTTAGAAAGATCGTGATATGGTAGCAAAGGAAAAAAAGCATAAACATGGTATTAACATTGTAGTATATCTTTCAAAAGTAATTGCAAAGAAGCTAATGGTTATATATAGAAGGATGGATATGGGATATCTAGATAAAGTACTTCTACTATCTCTGGAATATGGTGTCAATGTACTTTCCTTTTGTGAAATACATTGTGATATTAGCATAAAATGTGATTCACCAAATATTTCTATTAGTAGGTTTAAGGGATGATCCTGTAGATATTCCAGTTGATATCCAGTTCAGAATCATGATCATCCTCAATGTTGAATTTATGCTTGTCACTGAATTGGCCTTGAACAACCAACAAATGGATGTAGCATGTGGGGAGTTTATTGGCAGCAAGGTTCTAGAAGCATTCCATCAATAGGGTGATTTATTATGCGATTATTGCAAGGTTTTTGTGATGAAATAAGCATTGCTTGAGGCCTATTCCCAGTGGCAGCAGTACACACTCCTAGAGCTATTATTTCACATTTTTTACTCATGGCAGGGTACAACCTTCAAGGAGAAGTTGATTTTTTTTATCACAAAAACATGGGTGATACTTGGAGATAATGAAACAATAGAGAGGGTGAAATATTCAAGCATGATTTATGTTGTAATGGGCAGTAGAAGGGGAACCAACATTTAGGTTATTTTTTGATTTGATTTATGTAATAGAAAGATCCCACTCAAAGGGATCTGATAACTGGTATCCAAAAAAATTCACTAGTGGTTAGTGGTGTACTTTACTAGGATTTCAATAGTCATTCAAATTCATCATCACTAATATCTAGTATGATACCATTTTTTGTTGGCATGGAGTTTCTTTCCCTGTTTGTCCACTTCCAGTGTCATAAGGCATCATAACAATGAGATCCTTGACAAACACAACCCCTTATGCTTGCAATGTTGTCTAGAGGATGGACAAATTATATTTATTTTTCCAAATATGTTAAATGAGTATATTACAGTTTAATGAATACATTTTCCTATTATTATATATGGTTTTATATTTTATCAAAAATTCACCAAGACTTTATAAGGTTTTATAATTCAATGAAAGATTCGCCAAGATTTTATAATTCAGTGAAAGATTCACCAAGATTTTACAAGATTATATAATTGACTAAAAGATTCGCTAAAAAATTATATATACATATTATATTATTGATAAAATAGCCTTCAATTTTTCCTATGTATCATGGGGATTCACCCATTTATTATATATATAAATTTAGGGGGGATTCTTAAAATCACCCATGGAACCTGCTGCTAGGAAAAAAAATACTAGCAAACACTTGTTGTTCTAGTGCAACTCGCCCAAGAGTTCACTCTTCATGCCTAACAACCTGGATCCTCAATTTTCTAGCTCGAAATACACTCCAATATGCTCAACCCTTCTCTAGAATTCGCCCTCCATGGATGCACTAGCTCCAAGCTCTCTTCCTTGCTCTCTACTTGCTCCTCATGCACAAAAAGTCAATGTGTAAAACTATTCTCCCAACCCATACGAATTTCATCTCTTTATCTTGTCTTTCTTAACTCATACTCTTCCCCAAGTTGATTGTACTCAACCCCCATGTGTCCAATAAATTTGGGATGTGACTACTCACACCCACCCTCTTACATGCATTCAATAATTGGCTTTGGGAACACTCAATAAAAAAATGGGAAGGTTCATATACAAATAAAAAAATTAGGAAAATGGGTTGGATTAATATACATGGGAAATCTCCCATGGCCCCCTCTTGGCCATTATCCTATACACTCCCCTCTCTTGTGGATTAATTCAACCCCCATCTCTTGTCCATGTCGCCTTAACAGTTGGCATCAAATTTTGTTATTAAAACATAGAAATACAATTTTCATATTACATTGCTTTGGCCATAGCCACACATCATATCTACATAAGCACTAATTAAATTGGGGATTATAGTGGGGATGTTACACACTTCATCCTCTAGCGACACGAATGAGTCCTCACCAAAATTGCCTTGACCTTATGTTCACACTATGAAGATTAGGGTAAAATGGAGTGCAGTCTAAAACACGAGGTTCACATTATAATGGGAATCTTACTTCAATAGAAAACTCAATTGGATGTTTTAGTGGAGACAATCCTACAACTACACCACCATTAAGGTCTAGACCTAGAAAGGTTCTAGGCAGATCCTCCTTTTATCTCGTCCTCTTTTGAACCAGCATGGATGCAACTCCAATTGGCTCCAACCAATCAAGGTAGTTTTCAACAAAGTTATACCCAATTGTCCATTATTGTCAAAAAAATTCTTGATGAGGGTTACAAGAATATGGATCTTAGACTGCATCTCTAAGATATAGGAAGTTCTTTTTGGTTTTTCTCATTTTTCCCTGCTTACATTTATTCCAATTAATGTAATCCTTTCAAAGGAAAATATTTGGCATATTGAACAACATCTCTGCGACACGCAGTTTAGTATTATAATACTTGATGAAATCCATGGCTTCAGCCCCCTTTTTTAATACAAATATTTTCCAGTTTGTTTATTAAAAAAAGAAATGAGTTGTGATAGGTTTTGCCAATTTGAAAAAAATATATATGTAACTTACTAGTATAAGTGTTTTTTACTCTCTTTAACCACAATGCTTTCTAACTCAAATTGAAATAAAAAAACAAATAAGACATATTTTTTTAAATCTAAAAATAAAAATAAATTGCATTTAATTACATAAGAAACAAGGAAGGAAAAAGGAAAGCAAATTGTATATATTTATACCTTAAAATCCAGAGGGGGGTAGGGTATGTATACCTTTGTATGCTTTACCAGTCAAATCATTGGGTGGAGGGGGGTCCCTTGTCCCACAAACAAGGGGGTCTCATACACCAATTTGGTGTGTTGGCTTGGTCGTGACCTTAAAAATAGATTATTATTATTATTATTATTATTATTATTATATAATAGGTATAAAAATGATAATTAAGATCTAAAATTGTTTTTGATTGGGTAAGATCTCATCTTCCTCGCACACAAGGAAATAGGTTAACATCTCAAGAACCAAAGACATTTGGCAAGACTGAAAGCATACTCCCTTATAAACCACCATTTTAGATGGCATTGTTTTCCTTAAATAGTGGTGATGAGTCAATTGTAGCAATTGATGGCTATCCTATGGGTGGCAAGAGGGGGAGGGGTTCTTCTAAGCCCCGATGAAACAATTGAATTTACTCTCTCTTGGGGAATTGGAGACGATACTAACAATATTGTTGAAGCTCTTGGATTATGGCAAGGACTCTATCAAGTTTTGGCTATGAAAGTTAAAGAGGTTATCATTTTTGGACATTCTTGGGTGATCATTCAGGATTTAAACATCCATGCCTTCCCCCATAACATGAGGCTCTGACACCTAATCTAAAAAATCATGAATTTGCTCCCTTCTTTTCACAAAACAAAATTATTTCACATTCTTTGGGAATGGAATGGATAAGCAGATAAAGAAACTAATGTCACTACCTGTTTGAGCAAAGGGACCTTGTGTATCAATGGAAATTCTCAAAGTTTTAATATCCCCTAGAACCTTAGGTTCATTAGGAAGGTGCTCTCCACATAAGTCGAGGGACTCTGCGTGGATGGCTAAAACACAAGGCAAGGATGATATGCCAGGTGGCAGCATGCAAGGGGTTTTAAACATTATGTTGGTGTCTCCATTGGACAACTTTTCTCTGCCCAATTTTTGGTCATGGTTATAGCTTTGTTGATCTGGTTGATAGGACTAGAGATAGAAGTCTTATCTGTCATTTTGAAACTGTTTCTATGGACAAGGAAAGAAATCCTCGATGTATTTGTGCCAGTGGTTACCATTGTTTTTTAATTTAATCCATAAACATTTATGTTAAAAAAAAACAACAATTGATGGCTATCCTACCTATAGTTGACAAACTAAGTTGTGATACATTTTGTCACCTTAAAAATGAAAAAGTATAAAAATGAGAAAGATATATAATTATGTAATATGTGTCCAATGAAAAAAAGTATGAAGATAAGGCTCGATGTTTGAAGAAAACACATAACTCTTTTCTTAGATTCTTAGTGCTAATTATTATGGGACACTCATTTCTTCTAAATATATATTTGGATAACTATTTTTTAGTTCTTGAATATTATTTAAGATTAATTTTAATTAATTAAGGATAAGTTGAAGGTTTAAGACTTAAAAATATTTGGTGTAAATTTACTCCTTTATAGATTACCAAATTTTATATTTTAGGTTGTTGATTTATTTTTAGATATTATAAGTTTTTTTAATAAATAATAATAATAATAATAATAATCTATTTTTAAGGTCATGTCCAAGCCACACTAAACTGGTGTATGAGACCCCCTTGTTTGTGGGACAAGCGACCCCCCTCTGCCCAGCGATTTGATTGGTAAAGTCTACAAAGGTATACATACCCTACCCCCTATGGATTTGAACTTGCGACCTCTTAAGAGGAAACACATGTTCTTAACCATTAGGCCCACTCAAGTTGTATATTTAAAAAGTGTATTTAAAACAAGAGAAATAATTGCAAAACATTTAATCCCTACCTAATTCGTTACTTATGTGCATAGCAGAATTACAAGACTATATTGTAATGTAACGAGTTGTAATGTGTATAACCACCATTGAAATTATCACTAGCATATTACTCTTGGACGTCGTTATTTGCATTTATTTTATGAAATGCCTTAATTTTATTAACAGGCATCGGTCCAAAGTATGCATATGCTCATATTGTGTATTTAGCGTTTGACATGGCTTGATTTCCTATAAGTTGTAAAACACTATGGAAACTACAGATTGATATAAACAACATTTGTGGGATCCATACCATGTTATACCATTCAAGAAGTATTTTCTTAAAAACATGCATGTTAATAATAAAAATTTGAGTTCACTTTAATGTTTTTTAAAAAGTTTATACATAGATATTTCAACGACCTTCTTTATTACAATTTACAATTTATATGCATCAATTAAATTTGATTGCATACTTTCAAAATTTATTGAATAATGTGTAGTCGATGTACTTATTCAATGAAATATTATAATCTATGTAAAGTTCTACTCATGCAATAATACATATTTGTTATATTTAATAACATGATAATATATTTAGAGTCCATAATGTTTCAAGATACCACAATAGTGTTAAAGAGAACTTTAATTTTATATTCTCAAATATAACATATTAAGATTTTGCAAAAATAATGAATTGAACTTATGACTCGCATTATCTTGTACAAAGTTTATTGTATTATATACAATTTTTTGATGTGTTTTTTTTTTTCTATTTTTACCTGTTTTCAATCATCATTGAAAACATATTCAATATTCCTTCACATGTTTTCATCCACATATCCACTTATATATTTAGAACATTCTCCATGCACACACTTAACCTCACATTCTCGTCCCACCTAGGAATGTTTGTTGTTTTGGGAAATGTGGTTACCAGTATGACATTTGTTTGATGCGATGTTGACAAACAATTCAAGGTACTTGGATTGATGTGATGATGAACAAAATTGGTTATTCGTTATGAATACTTGTCCCCATTTGAGGCTTTAATGATAATGAATTGATGGCTTTGTTGGCAGTAACATGTCCCACCACCATGGTTAGTAATTCATAGGCCAAGTGTTCATTACATTGAGCCAGGCATTCACGTATCATTGTGCCAAGCTTTGATGTTTCCAATTTCAAGAAGAGATCGTGCACGTGGTCAAATCTAGTGGCCCTGAATTCCAGTGTAGTCCATAGAACTATGATTTCATCTTCCATGCAAGTAGTGGGTTATTGTGATTTTTTTTTCCATGCAAGTAGTGGTTTTCTCTTCCACCTAGGTGAAGAATGTTGCAAGAAACCCTAACTCTGATCAGGAGAGGAGGAAGTAGAGGGAAAAAAAATCTAGACAAGGAGAAGGTAGTATTATTATTTTTTCCTCGTCCTGGACAATTAGCGAAATGAGATACATGGATATGTATAATTGAAGCAACCAGTCTGTCAATCAATGATAGATATGTGGGTCATGATGGAGAATTGAAGCGACCAATCTATCAATCAATAGTAGATATGTGGGTCATTATTAGATCTTCATGTAGTGAAACTTCTCTTCATTGTAGAAACAATTGTTACTGCAACTAGAGAAACTAAAACTAGATCAGTCCATAAAATCATTCATAAATGCATTGTTGAATTGATTTCAAAATAGGGGTGGACAGTTCTAAACCTGAAAGTGATGCCCCTGGATAAGACTGGATATGAATCATCTCTCACCCATGCTCTACTAATGATGGTGATTCAATTTGGTTCTATAAGCTTTCCTATGTTAATTGTTGATTCCTTTGACAACCTTGAGTCTATGTTGATTCCCCTTGTGATTTTAAGGACAATGAAATCATGAATATGTTGTTGCATGATATAACCCTAAGGGGGTATATTTTGGTCTTCTACTATTCTTACTACCTTTCTTGGGTTGACCCAGGTTCAGGTCTACCATGGTTTCCAACAAAACCCCTTTAAAATTAGTGGCCCCTTTGGTAAACCAAAAGGCAACGCAATACACAGAGTGCACTGCACAGTCTCACCTGATATATTTCTATTGGTGGTTGCAATGATCAAGTGCTTATAGCCTGGGAATGAGTGGGGATCTAGGATTAAACTCTGTGATCTTCATTTGTTACTTTAACATTCAGCTTATATTGAATACCATTTCATTCTTATTCGTGCATGTAAAATAACAGATCTAACTAGTCATTCACGCATTTTTCTAACATATAATCATTGATAGTAAAGGAAATACACAATATTCAATCGCATAACACATGATCTACCATGGTTCACTGCTCTTGGGCTACGTCCACAAAGATTTGGTTGCTTTGTTCTTTTATTATGGTGTTTCCAAAACTACAGCATCGCCCGCACTACAACTATCCATCAGTGGGTCGAGATCTACAAGGAAGCGGACTAGATCACACCAGACACCTCAACCTATGATATAACCCTCAAGATCTACCTTGTTTCCCCTCCTCATCTCAACATATTACAAAAAATATCGGATTTACAATCATTCTGGTCCTCTCTCATCAAACCTAACCATTAAGAAATAACAATTATTTAACCATGTTCGAAAACAACCCCCCGACCTAGACCTCCTAGGTACCTACTTATACATTTTTTTGGCTTTCCAGCCATTACGTATTCTTACCAAAACCCTAACCCTATCATGGCTAGGTCTTCTTTCATGCGTGTCTCGCATGCTTTCCTCTTCTGCATGAGCGTATGTCTTGAATGTGTTGTTTTTCCTGTATGCACAACTGCCTTACACGAGCTGCTTTTCCTCAAAACTGGGCCTGCGCCCAACAGGCCCCCAACACTGACTCTGTGACTCGTCTCGAGTCACTACCTAACTCCATTGTCTGTCACTGCTTATGCCATCACATCATACATTTTGGTGATTCTCTGGCACTATGCCTAAGCCTGGCTGGTCCTTTTAGCCATATCTTCCATGATTTGCGTGATGACTGGTTTTTGTAGCATCTCTCCTCCTTCCACTGAAATGTGCTCTACACTCAATTTTTTTGCGTCGATCTCGACGACCAGTTTTTCTGCCTTTTCTTGCAGGGGCTCCAACTAAGTCTGTCGTGTCATCTTTTGCGCTTATACTTCCTTTTCCTCTGCTTGTAAGGTTTTCATCCTCGCGGTAGATTTGATATTTTTTGGCAGTGACATCATTCTTTGTCATTGTTTGATATCTTCTAGGGCTGCATGTAGTTTGTCCTCCTTACCTTGCATCTCTTATAAGCTTCCATCCTCTAGAATTTGTGTCCATAGTTGGGCACTCTTCACCAGTAGTTGTGTTATCCTGTGTATATTTTGTGTGATGCTCTCTGCATAAGCTATCGTGTCCTACACCCTTTGCACTCTGATTTCTGGAGGTGTTGTGGGCACTGCACGCTCCTCCATGTCTTTGATCTAGTCCTTGTAGTGTTGCATCATCTGTGCTATTTTTTTCATTTTCTCCTGCGTTGACACTCCTTGTATTACTTCGCTATCCAAGATATCTTGGAACACTACGTGGATCTATTTTTCCATCTCATCCACCTTCTGTTGTGCCATATTCTTCTCTTTCCCTTCTTGGCTAAGTGCCTCCTTCAGTGAGGTGTTGTCTTCCTGTGCCAACTGTAAGTTTGTCGTGTCAAATCTTGCTCTGGACTGAATTTCCTGTGCGATGCTCACTTGTGATTTATAAAGTTCTTTGGTTGGAATCTTGGGCAGCTCCAAGTACAACATCTCAATCTCTCTCAACAGCCTCTGGGATGTCTCTTCATCCATGAATATCATGTTGGGAGTAATCTTAAAGTTTACACTCCCATGCGTCGTGATATGCATTGTCTCGCTCACCAGTACCCCTTGTTTCACTGACGTTGTTATCTTTTGTTGTTCCTGCTCTATTTTAACCTTTAACTGCTCCAGCGCAGTTTTCACCTCTTGGAGTTTCTCCAAAATTGAATCTTTTTTTTTCTAGACGTTCTCCCACACATATGACAGTTGATCCTCTACTATCGTGTCTATCAACTTCACGTCGTATGTTGTTAATGATGTTTCCATGGGCTTCTTGTGAGCCTTGGCCTTCTTTCTGGAACCACTTGGTTGCTCCCCTAATATCTTCCTTTGGGCCTCTCATGGTTCAGATGCTTATGGAATCTGTGTATCCCTGTCGGTATCCTGCCCTTCTCCTTATTCAATTGAGACTTTGTGTCTATGTCTACTTTTCCTTCGGTCGCACTTGTTTTGTTGTTTCTCTTGTTGTCCTCTATGTGTGCGATGATAACCACGTTGGGATGGATTCTTCGTTCTGGTTTTCTTTTTTATGGGAGTTTTATCCCCTTCTTGGCCCTGTGTTGTATTTTTCTTGTTGCTTGCTCCATTTGTGCCTACCTACTGTGCAAAGACTATCTTGTCCTACATCCTCGTTCGTGCTCCTAGCACCATCTTTGGGATTGTTGGTACTCTCCACTCCTAGGGCCATTCCTAGACCTCCATCTGGATGTCTTGCATTGTTACACAATACTTCAACTATAACCACTCCTTAGGTGGATCCCTCTTTTCTTGTAGCCACATACTATGGCGCGATGCCTGGAAGTTCGTTATCTGCCAAAACTCCTGGACAATTTATATGGGAATCCTCCATGTCTCCACAACTCTATTTTGGATCTCTTTCAAGTATATCATGAACATGTCACTGTTAAGTTTCATCTTTTTGGGATCAATTGTACTGCGAAGGGATCGGTAGCGCATTGCACCACATTTTCTTGTCCTTGGCAGGAACAGGTTGTATGTGGGTTCCTGCCACCCCATAAGTGCAATGAGGATAGTAACCATGAATATTGGAACTCAGAGCCCTTGTCTTTCACATCCTTAAATTCTTCAAGGAACGAGTTCAATAGATAAGGGGCCTAGTTCATCAAGCTCCCCTTTTCACACTGCATCGTAGCTACTACTACTTCTGCGGGAACTTCTTATTTTCGGCACTTGCGCATTAATTTGAAACCGAGAAATATTGTTGCAAATCGTGTCACAGGATCATTGATGTCATTTATCTTGATACCTATATTAACCCTCTCTATGCCATACTTTTCTTTGATCTCATCTAAGATGGCCTTCATTTTAGTTTTTTCTTCTAGGTATTGTCTTGTCTTCTCCCTATATGTGGGTATCCCTCTAATCGTTGCGATGAGGTCAACGTTGATAGGAATTAGCCTATCCATCCACAATATGCCTATATACACCCTTGATAACAACTATTTGACACATATGTTTATGTGTTTCACGTGCCCGAATTGCGGTATGTCTAATAAGTTCATTATGTCGGTGTTGTATAGTCCCAGGATCCACTACACAGGCTCCAACAGTGGTGTGCCTGATGGGCCTTCTCCCCTTCTCTCCAGGTAGCTTTGTGCTACCAAATTTGGTAACTTTATGGTTTCAGATACATCATTGTTGGAGTATATAAGGCTATCAAATCCTCCTACAATGTTATCATCGGCATTTACTCCCTTGGGAATTTTTGGCATTATTATGGCCAATTTTTCATGTGCACGTTGTACGCCCTGTGCACTACGCGTTGCTTGTGCCTTCTTCTTTCCTTATGGGGATGATACCCCACCCTCTGGTATGACCTCTTGCTGCATTTCATTCTCTAGTTTCAGCTCTAGGCCCTACTGCATGGAACCTGTGGTTGGTTCTTCTTACTGCGGCCCTTTTCCCTTGGACTCGTTGGATTTCATCCATTCAGCGTCCTCTTCTAGATGTTTGGTCTCTTATGTGGGTTCCTACTCCTCTTCCACATGAAATTTGGTCTACTCGTACTCTAGTGTGAGGATTTCGTCCACATCCACCACTATGGGCATCTCATTTGTTCTGGTTTGTGGCAACTGAGTGCTACTCTGTGTGTTTTGTCTGGTTCTTCTCGGCACTCCAATCTTCGGTGGTGACATGGAAAGGAAATCTGAATTACATGATTCCAAATCGAAAAATGGTAGCGCAAATTTTCACTATGTCGCTCTTCCGCTCAGCTCTACGTTCTTCTCCTTAGCAAATAATACAATGGGTTACTTTCCCACATTTTTCCAATTTTATAGTGGGATGGAGAAGTGACAGTTGTGTCACATTGACAGGTGTCATTTTTTCACTTTTTGTTGTGTTTCCTACGTGTTTAACCTTTCTACCCATTAACTTTTCTTCTGCGCGAAGTGTTTTGGAACCCTAGTTTTCTTGCAACGCACTGTTCTATTCTACCAATTCTATTCTATGAAGACCCTCGATGCGTGCCAATCTGTTTTTATTTTTATCCCCTTTTTTACTTTTTATGGATTTCCTTCTTTTTCCTCTTTTTTTTTTTTCTCATATTATTTCCCTTACTTCTACTATAATACACTATATGCATATCTTCTTACTGTGCAATAAATTTCTAGGTTCTAGGAGGTCGACTGTCGCTATACAGTTTTATTTGAATCTCATTAATCATTCCTCTGAGTTTTGTACCTCATAAATCTTACAAGTGTATAGCTCCTCTCTATGTGGCAGTATTCACTTCATATGGTCCCAACCAATTCATCCTGAATTTTCCTGGATGATGAAGAAATTTACTGTCATACACCAAGACTAGGTCTCCCTCCTTGAAACTCTTCCTTTTAATATGTCTGTCATGCCAAGATTTGTCCCTTGATTTCTATAATTCTTGGTGAAATGCTGCTAGAATCCCATCTTCTTCCATATACATTAGTTGACTTAGCCTTTCTTGTACTATGCCTCATTTTTTCATGTTGTTGATTGTTGCTATGTGCAGACTAGGTACCAAAAATTTTAATGCCACTGTTGTTCCATAGTTTATACTCAAGGCTTGGGAGTATAAAGTCTAGGCATCTGAAAAGAGGGTATATGATAAAAGAAGAGGAAAACAACTCTTTAAAAGGAAAAGGATCTATGGTTGATTATTGAGTTGTCTTGGTTTAGATTCCAATTGTTCCTGGACACTGATGTCTTGCTCAATGGTCGCCCATGAACGTTCAAGTTCAGCCCGGGTGGTGGCAGTTTTTAAGATAGTGTTGAAAAGACTTAAGGCGATACTAGTATGATCTGTAAGACCAGGTTCAATATTGGGTTTTCTTGCAATTGGTACAATCATGGAGGAGGAAAGTCTTAAGGATTGGTTGTTTTTTAAGTTGTTGCTTCTTTTTTAGATTATATAAGAAAAATTTCCAAGTTTTGAATTAATAGTATAACAAAATCAAAGTTTGTTTCCCGTATTTGAGCTAAACTGAAAATCGTGCATGAAATGAAAGAAAACATAAAGCTATAAACAATGTGAGGCATCAATCAAGGAAGAATCCTACTTTGTGATAGGAGAAGAAAAAGATAAGAAGAAATTTAACAAATCATAAGATATAGAGATCTAAGTAATCCACAGGTCTTGTACCTGTTGATAGCCAATACAGAGGAAAAACTGTAGACAAATTAGACAACTAAAATAATTAATCACCACAGTAGATGTTGTACTAAATTGCATCTAATCATTCATCAAAGATATATGAGAGATGATATTAAATATGAAATGAACAGAGGGACACATAACTCAAACTTGACAGGATCTGGAGTCTTTGACTTGCATTTGTATTAATTCTGGCAAATGAAAATTTTCTCTCTGATACAATCGACCAAAAGGGAGCCCTTGGTATCACTTTCAAAATTGTATTTATACAAGAAAAACATCAACCCTAGATGGTTGGTAGTCTCCTAATATCCTCCATGCTAACGATTACAGAATATAGAATTTGGACCGTTTGCTCGGTTACTTTTTCTTTTCTAACAGTTGGACAAAAACGAACATACATGCGTTATTTCATCATTTCTTTGAAGTGCTTCCTTCGCTCGGCCCAACACACTCAACACAACTGCCAAGAAACTACGCAAACATTCTATAAGGTTATATCATATCCTTTGCTTCAAACACATACAACTTTCTCTGAATTTGGGGTAGCCTGTATTCAATATTTACCTTTTCAAAAATTTTCGACTGTACCTGTAGATTTGGCTTTATTAGCCATTTATCCATTTGGGCGATGTTAAGCTACTTCAATTGTGAGATCTCAAGATGGGATTCATTCCAGCTCTCCTTGATATGCATTTGGTGCCTCACAACATTGATATGTCCTAATAGCCCAGGACAATCACCTTCACCAATGCCCAATGTTTTTGTATCTAGTTGATTAAACACTTCTTCACATTCTTTCTTAACTTTTATTGCCATTTTCCTGCTTTCGGCAATATTAGTCTCCCATATTTTTAATATGATATCTCCCCTGATCTATTCTTCTACAGTCAGCTTCGGGACTGTTGGTACTTCCTCTCTAGCCAAAAACGCTATTTCCTTTTGAAAAGTAGTGTGAGTTGTTGTAGCCTTTTTCTCCTTGAAAGCAATGTTATCCAGCGAATGTCTTATTTCTAGGAAATATTTTTGAACGGTTTCTATCTTAAAAAGCATGTTTTGTTGTTCTACTTGAAGTTTCTCATGCATCTCCAGTGCTTGGGCTTGAAATGATTTTATATTCACAACTTGTCCTTCAATAGACTTCAACTCAACCTATAGCTTTCTCACTAATTCCTCCTGCCAAATAACATGTACTTGACTCATTTGCATCTTCTTGTTTGCTTCATCTAAACTAGATTTCAACAATTGCATTTCATGTTTGTCGACAGTCCTAGCGTTTTCAACTCTTTGGTTTACCTTCTCTCGAATATTATTTTCTATGTGCCTTATTTGGTTCTGCAATTGAGCTATCATTTGATTTTTTTCTTCAACCTTGTTTTCAGAGAGTCAACTCAAAATAAATTGGCAGTTGCCAAAGCTCCCATAGAGCCTTCTACTTATGTGGTGAAGTCTTCCTCTTCTAGGTTTTTCCCATCTATGAGCACTTTGTGTTTCTTCACCATTGTGCCTTCTCTCAGATTCATTTCCTGCTTGAATACTGCCTTCCTCTTCTTACTGAAAAAGTAGTCAGAGGAGGGTATCTCTTCTCTAGATATAGGAGTAAGGTCACTTGCATACATGAATTGCGGATCGGGGATCCCAAAAGTTGACTGTATAGGAGTTAATGATGTAATAGGGTTTCCCAATTCTAAAGATTGATTTCCTCTTGCTATTTTTGGGATATCAACAGGAATAGTTGATGATGACTTGACTTTGAAGGAGTCTCGGATTTGGAACTTGTTTCAGACCCTGGATTCTTTGATTGTGAATCTTCTTCTTTTTGTGAGGACACTTCAGTCTTCTTTGGATTTTCTTATGCAGTCTCTTTATCATGAGCCTATGATCCGAAACCTGGGGGGACACTTCCTTGAGCTGGAGGAGGGGTCGTTGATTCCTCTTGTAATATCTTTGGAAAATCGCTTCGTCGATGCTTCTGGAAAGTCAGAAATTTGGTCTATAGTTCAGGTGATAATGCCAGAACTATGTCTAATACTTCTTCATAGGTCCTGGATCCCTTGAACATGTCGTCGCAGGGAGAGGCTTCATGTTCATACATATTCATATTGTAGTGAGTAAGATTATTTCCTACAATTTGATAAGGGTCATGTTTTCTGAGCTCAAGATCTACCAATTTGATGTCTTCCAATGTTGTAGCTTCAACCTTGGAATGACCAAAGTTAAGCAGTGAACACTTCCCAATCTGTACAGGAAAAAGTGGCCAAAACTTCTTCTGAGATGCTTTCAATTCAGTGTCGATGCCACCTATTATTATTTGGTAGGCAACCTCCCTGCACACCAGTCTGTCGCGGAGGAATTTCAGAAGTGTGTGAGGAGGAATCCAGCACATGAAAACCATGATATAGGAGAAACCCTCTTCTATAAACCAATCTGCAATTGCCCTGATATTTCCCATGATTTTCTCTGAAATACAAGGGGGTGCATAGCCATACAAAATTTGATGCAGAGGTATCACTACATAGTGGCAGATTTCGTAAAAGACATCTTTAACATTTTCCTCCCATAGCTTAGAATGATAAACATGAATGGGCTTTGCACAGGCTGGGTTCTAGATCCATCTCATCAAAGGGAATGGAGTCATGTAACAAACCACATCCATAATATAGGCAAACATGTAAAAAGATGCAGGTTGGCCTTTCGATTTTATTGTTTGGTACTCTACAACCTCACTAGCTAAATTGTCAGATAAAATTTTACCCCAGTTGAAACTGTAACCCTCTACTACTTCGTGTATAAGTGGCACCCATTTTGTTGGGAAATGGGTAGGGATTTTCCCCCCGAAGAGTCTACATAACATCAGGGCTATGTAAACAATGTATTTTTTTAACGAAGTTGTGGCATAGATGCCATGGGTATCGGCTCTAAATCTTGCTGGAATTCCCCACCAATCTTTGATTATAGTTGGATATGTTTGATGAAATTTTGTGCACTCCTTTCTTTGAAATTTCGCTATTAAATCGGCATTATAAATGTATTTAGAAGTAGGGGGGATTTTGTACATTACTTGGATGTGCTCGGGTCTGAACGAGTCGACGATGACCCCTTGGATGTTTTGAATGCTCCTTGTCAGAACATCGGTTTTATCTAAAGCCGAGCATACCATGTCATTATATGGCATGAGTCTCGGTCGTGTGGCTATTTTGTGCAGCTCAGAATTTGCTATGTCTTTGATTTTATTTTTAGTCCTTTCATTCCCGAAATCGTCAGGGCAATTCATAATATCATATTCCAAACTCTCAAAAATCTGCCTCCAAGATTTAATTGAATCCACAGCATGTGGCGTAGTGTCTGATACCACATCTCCATCCAGATTTGAGCTTCCACCTGCTTCTTCACTCTTCTTGGGCACTTTTCTGGGTGTCATGGTGTTTGTGCTAAATGAAAACCTATTGCAAAGGAGAAATGCGTGAGTTCTTATGAATATAACTCGCTCCTAGTCTGAAAGTGAGAATGAAAGTTGAAATAACATACCTTTATTTACCTTTAACTTGTCTTAAATTTATAATACCAAAAAAATTAAATTATTTAATGGAGATGGTACGCCTGGAGATACGCACTCTATGTTTTAAATATCTTCATTAATCTATTATAGATACTGCCACATATCGGTGATTCAAAACTGGGATTTCAAAAGGAATTTCATCAAGAAATCTTGAATGGTGAAACACGAAAAGTTATTTAACAATCCTTAATCATGTTTTAAAGTTAAAATAATCTGTGTTTAAGTGCTTAATTCTTTCAGGATTTCATGTTTCGGAGTTTCAAACATCGTTTCCCCAAGAGGTATGTTACAAGTGAATCCTGAATCGTGAAACCGCAATGAGATGTATTTAGGTGCTAACCACTTGTTTTAACCCTTTAATTAATTGTGATTAGAGATTAATCTTTACTTTTCGTGGACTGGAGTATCGGGACTCTGATGGCTCTTTAATGTAAGAAATATCGAATCGCGAAATCACAATGGGATTTGTTTTCATTAAACCTTCTTACTTCTTAATAAACATAGCATTATCCTTTAAGAACTTCACGACTTCGGAAATCGGGGTTTAAGGAGACTCAGGGTCGACTCTTTGATTTACCGAATTACGACTGATTAGCAATCTGTTAAGTGTGTTTAAAAATTAATTAATCATGATTAAAAAAGTATTTTGTGAAAGCGCGCCGGGACTTGAAAAGTCGTTTAAGTTTGAGATGGCCAAAAAATAACATGTGGAAGGCTTGGAAGGCCGTTAACGTTTTTAATCGTTACTTTTAATATCGGTTAAATTCTTTTTTAAACCATCACTTTTCGGGACTTCGGCACTGGGACTTAGGATTTGTTGTTAAAAAACATACTTCATGAACGGACGAACTCCGAAAAATGAAATTTCTGAAAGACCTTTTGACTTCTTTTTTGAGGTAAGGGTGGATCCATAATCAAGAAAAAAGGAGGTTTGGATTTAGAGAAGAAAAAATAAACTTTGTTTCAACATGCACCATTGCTTCTTATCTATACACCAATCTGAATGGTGTATGTCCTGTCAAATTTTTGCATGTAGTTCTATATTCCCATAATACTGCTAGTATCTTCAAATCCCAATAATCCCTGTTGACATTGTAGATCTTTTTCAAAGCATTCTCTAGGATCTTATTAAAGTCTTCCATTGTTCCATTTTCTTGAGGGTGATATGGTATATTTTTTTTATGATAAACTTCAAACTCCTCATTCATGTCCTTGATATTACTATTGATGAAGTGAGTGCCATGGTCACTCTTCAAAATCCTTGGGCATCCAAATCTAGTGATCACTTTCTCAAACAGGAAGTGTGATGTTGTCTCTGTGCTACAATATTTTACTGGTGCTTCTTCTTCCCATCTCGTTAAGTACTCTACCATAGTAATGATATACCTTGCTCTTGACCTCTTTGTTGGTGGGTTAATTGGTCCAACAAAGTATATTTTCCATTTTTCAAATACTTTCAAGGTTACCTGTGGTCTTAGGGGAATCTCATCATATTTGTTAGGTTTTTCAACCCTGTGACATATATCACATATCTGGTAGTAGTCCTTTTCATCTATGTGAATGTTCGACCACCATAGTCTTGCATACAATACCTTCTATGCGGTATATTTTCTTGCATAATGTCCTCCAGCTATTCCCTCGTCAGCCTCTGCTAAAATCCTAGGCCTTTCATGTTCTAGTACACATCTTCTCAATATGTTTTCTGCGCCCATCTTGTATAAGTGTCCTGCAATAAATTGATAGTTTGTAGCTCTTACTACCAGATATTTATTCTATACAGTGTTGAATTCTTGTGTTGCAGTCCTTGTACTCAAGTATTCAATGATGTCAGGAAAATATTAATTAGTTGTTTGTACTAAAAATAAATTTGCATCAGGGAAGTTGTCCTCTAAATTTGTAGGTTCCTCTCCATTGGTGATCCTTGACAGGTGATCAGGTCCTGCATTCAACTTCCCTAGTTTGACTATCACTTCAAAGTCAAATTTCTAAAACAACAATAACCATCAGTAGATTCTCCCCCCCAACACTGGTTTATTGACTAGGTACTTGAGGATAGAATGATATGTGAACATTTTAAAGTGTTTCCCAAGTAGATAGTGTTTGGATTTTTGTAGTGCATATACCATTGCTAGGCCTTTTGTCTATGTAGTATTGTAGTTCTTCTTTGAATCTAATATTTTTTTTCTTGCAAATGCTATAGGATGATCTAACTCTCCTGCTGCTATGGTTGATGCATCTACATGCACATGAAATTTATTTTCCCAGTCTAGTAATACTAGTATAGGTTTTGTGACCATTTTTTATTTTAGAGTGTCCAAACCTCATTGACAGTCCTCATTCCACTAGAATTTACTATCCTTCTTCAACAGTTTCTCCATCTATGCAGTGATATGTGCATACCCTTTTATGAATAAACTATAGTAGCATGTGTGTCCCAGTGTTTCTCTCAACTAGCATACTGATTTGGGTGGTGGTAAGGTAACCATTACTGCAACCTTTGCAGGATCCACCAATAGCCCTTGTTTACAGACTATATGTCCCAATAGTATTCCAAAAGGTGTCCCAAATATGCACTTCATGATATTTAGTGATATCTGACACTGCTTGCATCTTTCCAACAGCAGCTTTAACACCTCTACATGATCTTTCAATAGACTATAGTCTATCCAATCATCCATATATACTTCTAGAAACTAATGGATGAATTCTTTGAATGCATCTATGGCTACCCTTGAGAATAAATCCAGTGCATTCTTCATCCCAAAAGGAATGACTATGTACTGGTAGGATCCCCATTCTATGGAAAAAGTGTTCTTGTACCTATATTCTGGAGCTATTTTGATCTGATGGTAGCTTGAGAATCCATCTGTGAATGAGTATGCTTCTTGGCCTCCCGCATTCTCTAATACCTCATCTATGAAAGGGGTGGGAAATGGATCATGTAGGCAAGCATCATTCAGCTTTCTCAAATCGACACATATACTTATGCCTCCTTTATTCTTCTCCTAGACTACCATAGGGCTTATCCATTATGATTCTTCTATTGTTTCTATGATTCCAGCTTCCAACATTCTGTCAATTTCTGCTTTTACTTTCTGCTTATATATTGGGTTCATTGTATACAATAGTTTTATAATAGATCTAGCCTCAGGTTTGAGAGGTATCTTCATCTCTCCTAGCTCTCCTTCTATGCCTTTCATCTCTGTAAAGGTTGTTGGGAACAAGTCATTTTACTTGTGCAACAACTCTATTATTCTTTCTATTGTTTGTTCATCCCAGTAATCTCCAATATTGGGCATTTTTGGATTATCGTTTATCCCAATATTTACTTTCTTCACCTTGATTGGTGCAGAAAATACTTCTGATGCCAGAGATGGACCTTCCACCTCTATTTATCCTTTGATTTATGTAATTTGAATGTTGTGTGGGTCATCTTCATCTGGTGCTTCTTCCTTCACATGATAGCATGACAATATTTCTTTCATTGTCTATCTATTATGTTGTTGATAATCTGTTATAATTTCAACCTATGGTTCCTTAATAAATATCACCCCTCTGATTTGTTTGAGTGTTGAATCAATGTTTGGGATCTCATGTTCAAATGAGAAAGTGACTATAAAATTCTATTGTAATGTTTTCCATTCTGCAGTGCCTCTGCGCAGTTCCTGGTCTACATACCAGATTGTTGGAATTCCTTCCAATGTGTGAATGAAGTGATGAGGCCATTCTTCTGGTGGTGTCATTTTCCATAGTGTTTTTCACTTATCCAAGTGTTTTTTTGGTGTCCTGTGTCCATCATATATTTGCAGTTCATTGCTTCCTTGTTCTGTGTCGAATATAATGCATAGTAATCGCTTACATTGGTACCAATCCTTGACTGTCTCTTTGTGTGCACCCCACCATATTGGAGGTGTTTCCTTGAGTGTTATGCCCAAATCTAAGAACCTATGATTTTCTAACACTTCATCTTCGTATCTTGTTAGGAATTCTTCTATTTCATTCACCCCATGAAAATTGGGAGGTTCTCTTATCTCTGTACCTACCCATCTTACTGTGCAATCTATTCTTGTGCACCTTCTTGTGGATACTTCATGTAATCTCTACTACCAATTCTCTAACCTTGTATCTGATTCTGAAGTGCATGATGCGATGCCTCACCAGCTGAGTACTCCATCTATAGTTGAATTTACATAATCTTCTTCTCATGTGTTGATTCTATATAAATGGTTGATTTCCTCCATATCTAAGCAAGTGGGTTCTACAAACCTTTCTCCTTATGATGGGTCTAGTGGCGCAATGACTATGTACTCTCCTGACTCGAATGTCATGTTCCTTGTATTCAAATTGATTATGGCCTAGTTTTCAAACGCCCAATACAAGCCAAGAAATGTTGGATAGGTTTTTGTGCCATCCACTATTTCTATCACTTCAAAATCGTATTTAGTGCACACTCCATCCAGATATATTTTCATACCCTTTAGCCTTCCAATTGGCAGAACCCTATGTTGATTTGCTAGTTTCAACTGAATAGGTGAATATCCTAATGTGGGCTCTCCCATACATTTCCATGTCTTCTTGGGTAACACATTTACTTCAGATCATAAATCTAGTATAATATCCCCCATGTTGAAATATCCAATGTTGGCATTCAATCTAAACTCTCTACTTGTCCTCCTCCTTGTATGCAAGTGATTAACTATTTTATTCGTTAGCTTTCCCTCTACATCTGTGTCACATCTTTATAACATATTTTGTAATACTTTAATAGATAATAGATCATTTACTAGTTTAACATAGGATTGCAGAAAACCCTTTATTTTACTTACTTGTCCTAAGGGTTGTGCTTCATTAGTGTGATCCAATGATGAAGGCATATCGTACATTGGTATGTCTTGAGTATGCTACACAGTTGATGCAGATGCAATGTATGGCTTCAAGAATTATTTTATTTCTTGCTTGAATATATCATTTTCATTCTGCGCATCAAACTGCTTATGTGGTTTGGCATTCTTCTTCACCCATTGGTGTTTTGGTGGATCTTGTCTTACTGTGTCATCTCATGTTTTAGATCCTTAGCACATAACTATGTTGATATTTCTTCCATCATCCCTTACTTCTAAAAAAATCCATTGAACATTCTAATTGTTTTGATTCCTCTTTTCCTGTATCTTCCCCAATAGTGTCGGACAGTCTTTTGTGTCATGATCTGATGCACGACAATACATACATGCCGTAGGTGGAAGTGGACATTCTCTTGCTTAGTTTCCTGGTTGTTTATAGTTATTGCATACCACTGGTCCTTTGCCTCTTTTAAAGCCTCCTCTACCTTGTCCTCCACCTCTATAGCCAGATCGATCTCCTCGTGGGGCGTTGTACTAAGGCACTCGATTATACTGCACAGGATTATATTATGGTTGCGTGGTATTGTACTATGGTTGTGCAGTGTTATATTTTTGTGGCATAGTTTTATATTGGGGTTGGTACTTGGTTAAACTATGGTGTATTTTTCCCTATCATAATTTCTGCCTACACCCTATAGGTGTCTGATGTTCTTTCCCTCATCAACTCCATTTTTCTGCAATCTTTGTCATCATGGCCCACTGACTTGAAAATGTTGCAATATGAACTCTTAGGAACTGTATGGTATTTCTGCATCATTGGAAAATGATATGGATTATGCCCCTGTGTCTTATAGATCTCACACTATAGTCCTCCTATCAGCAAAGGGTTTGGTAGTCCTGTTTCCATGTATTGCGTGAATGTTGGGAATTCATTCTTGTGATGCCCTTTTGTCCTACATGTGGTACACCAAACAAATTCTCTTTTGTCCTTACTCCTGTTCTGGTTCAGTTGAAATGTTAAATCCTTCATCTCCTCTATTGTTGGATCTGTCTTCTGATATTGGATCTCTTCTGGTTGTAAGGTTTCCTGCAGAGCCTCTGCCTGAGTTTGAAAATTTTGTTGTCTCAAAGGGTATTTCAGGTTCGATAGCAGGGAATTCACAAATAGATGTCTATGTTGCATATATTTCATGACATACTTCAGATTTCCCTTCAATCGTTTGAATCTCTAGTCAATATCCTAGACAGAATCCCCAAGTTTTTGTCTTATCTCTATCATCTCATGTACTAATCCTCTGAGCTAGTCTTCTGGAATTCATTTATCAATAGCTTCTTGATATCCACAATCATTCTGGTTGTTCCTGGTGGACTGTTTGCAGTTAATCCCATGTACCAATCCAATGCACAGTCTCTTAGTGTGATAGATAGCTGGGAAAGTTTTGTATCCTCATCTTTGATCTACTTTGATTCCCAGATCTTTTCACAGATGAACAAGTGCTTCTCAGGGTCCTCTAATGCCTCTCCCTTGAATTCTAGTAACTTGATGGTGGGATCATGTCCTGCCATCCTGAATGATGAATTAATACCTCCACACAATGTATAGCCTTGACTAATGCTTCCTAAACTAGATCCCCTAGTTCTTGATCCTTATGTAGATGTACTTCCTGCTTCATTTCTTCCACTAAAGTTCGATTGTCTAAATGGTGGTGTTTTTTCTGGTGTATTGGCCGCACATGGGTTTATGGGTTCCACACTGACACTGATATGGATAGGAGTTATTTCTTCATTTCCTTCCCTTGCACCTATTGTCTTCCTTTCATATGTCGCGCACAGGATTTCCTCAATCTACTCCACAATGCGAAGATCCTCTACTTCTTCTTCATCACTTTCCAAGCCTTCCCTCCCGGCTATGGCTCTCTTCTTATTGTTCATCTTGTATTGGTAGGTTGTTCCACTGCATGTTCTTCCAATTGTTTCCATGATATTCTTGATTTGGTCTTCCTCCATCATGATTGGATCCAAGGCCTCCTCCTTATTTCTTTTATCCATATCTTCCTTTGTTTCTCCGTCTCTCGTCGGTGCGTCCCCCATGCACGTAGGAAGTTTAGTTGTTTGATGCCATTGTCATTACACCTTTGTTATACAGTAAAATATTAATGGAAGTATATAGCGGTCTAATATACCTACCTCCAGGTCCCTTCAGGAACTCTTTCTCTGATGTGATGTAAGACTTCGCAGTATCTACCACAAATTCTATGATAAATCCTGCAACAATGTTGTCTAACCAGAAATCTATTGCGAGTATAATATTTATGGTCAACTAGTTGTAGTTGCGTGATCTCCACAGATTCCACTCTAGTTGTCTAATCTGAAGTGTAGGGTGGTTGTCTTTCAACCTCAATATCCAGTCCCACAACACATGCGGGAAATCACAGAAAAATACTTCATGCAAGTTGCTAAATACATACTTGTCCAAATATTTGCGTGGTGTTAATTTTGGATTTTTGTTATCTTTCTGTGAAAATTCCAGCTCCTTTGTTTTCAACCATCTCTCGATCTCTTCCTTCATTGGGTTCCATGGTCTAAACATCCCCTTTTATAATCTCATTCTTTTTAACATTTCCTCACCATATCTGACATTATTTTCTTAATTCTTTAGCAGATCTCATTCACTCACTCTCATTTTGTTCCAACCTGCAACATAACCATTTGTTGTTCTTCTACTATTCTTACTACCTTTCTTGGGTTGACCCAGGTTCAGGTCTACCATGGTTTCCAACAAAACCCATTTAAAACTACCGGCCCCTCTGGTAAACCAGAAGGCAGCGCAACACACAGAGTGCACTACGCAGTCTCACCCGAGATAGTTCTATTAGTGGTTGCAACGATCAAGTGCTTGCAGCCTAAGAATGAGTGGGGATCTGGGATTAAACTCTGTGATATTCATTTGTTACTTTAACATTCAACTTATATTGAATAGCCTATCATTTGTATTCATGCATGTAAAATAGCAGATCTAATTAGTCATTCATGCATTTTTCTAACATCTAATCATTGACAGTAAAGAAAATACATAATATTCAATCACATAACATATGATCTATCGTAGTTCACCCCTCGTGGGATACATCCACAAATATTTGGTTGCTCTTCTCTTTTATTATGGTGTTTCCAAAACTACAACATCGTGTGCATTACAACTCTCCATTAACGAGTCGAGATCTACAATGAGGCGAACTAGATCACACCATGCTCCTCATCATGTGATCTAACCCTCAATATCTACCCTTTTTCCCCTCCTCGGCTCAACATCTTACAAAAAATATCGGATTTACAATCATTATGGTCCTCTCTCATCAAACCTTACCATTAATTAATAACAACTATTGAACCATGTTCAAAAACAACCCCCCGACCTAGACCTCCTAGGTACCTACTTATACACATTTTTGGCTTACCAACCATTAAATATTCTTACCAAAACCCTAACCCTATCATGGCTAGGTATTCTTGTATGCGTGCCTCGCATGATTTCCTCTTCTACATGCGCGTTTGTATTGCACGTGCTACTTTTCCTACATGCACGTCTACCTTACACGTGCTTCTTTTCCTCAAAACTGGGTCTGCGCTCAATAGTATATGGTTCATATCATTACATCATGTGGACCAAAAAAAAGGATCATTCAAGCTTTAGAAGCAACTAGATAACAACATATAAAAAAATTCTCATTGACATTTCCTACTTTCAGTGCCAATGACTATGTGCATGAGTGGTATGTTGTCGATCATTAACATCTCAAGGGTTTCACGTGTTAATCTTGTAAATTCTAACCTTGTTCAATATCTACTACAAACTAATATTCAGAAAAGAACAAAAAAGATACAATGGCAAATACAAACATTACACAGAGATTTTTCACCTGGAAACCCAAACCGGGAAAACCAGCATATATTATTATTCATACATTGTGTTACATTGTTTACAATACAATATACATATAGGAGCCAACGGCATCCAAAACCCTAATCCAATGACCTGGATTAGTCCAAA
>JASDQU010737758.1:184679-205818 GCA_032191745.1 Picea mariana | reverse complement strand
GAACAGCTCGAATCCGACATAACTATGACCAAGATCGGGTTCGCCGAAGAACTAGACAAGCTGAACCAGGAACTAAAGAATCCACAACAAGATTTTGATGAAAGAATGGAGCAGTTGGAGGCCAAGATGGCCCAGCTTAACTGTAGCTGGAACAAGGATGAAGGAAAATGATTTCGGGACTGATTTTCTCAGTAGCACGCCCCAGTCTGGCAATAGTAGCCATGGCTCTAAATAAGCAGCTTAGTCAGTAGGCTTGTTGCATTTGTATCTGTAGCAGTTATTTATGTTTGTACTCAAGGTAGAAGACCCAAAGACACTTTGGGCATTTTGTAATCTGAACCAGTGGCTTTGCCACACATCTTAATATAAATCCATAGCCGTTTTTGTTAAAAAAAAAACATAACTATTATAATATATTAATTATTATAATATATGTATTAACTTATATTAATAAAGTTTATACACAACTTTATAAGAATAAAGATATATTAAAACTAATGATAATTATTAGTATTGATTGAGATTAAATTTATATAATGTTCCAACATTTATATATTTATTTATATTAAAGTTATATTATATTAATTTAGATTAATGTTCATATTAATAAAATATATGTATTAAGTTATATTAACAAAGTTTATAAAAATCTGTATTATTAACAAAGTTTATATAGAAATATGTATTATTAATCAATAAAAACTATACCATAATGTTATATTATATTAATTTATATTAATATAATATATGTATTAACAAAGTTTATATATAACATTATATTAATGTTTATATTAATATAATATATGTATTAATTTATATTAACAAATTATATATATAACATTATTATTGATGAATAGATATATTTAGATTAATAAAAATGATTAATGTTCATTTAGATTGAATTGATATAATGTTTCAACATTTATATAATTATTGTATTTAAAGAACTCTATCATAATTTTACATCTACCCTTATAAGGATAACATTGAAGAACTCTATCATAATTTTACAATTGCCATTTCCACTTCTATTAATAAGTTCTCTTTCGAGGTGTCCTATAAAAAGAATAATAGAACAACCAACCCTTGGTATGATAAAGAATGTAAAATTGCGAGGAAATCCATTATGGATGTTTCTAATGAGCCCTTAAAACTCGATAAGATCATTACGTACAAAGCCCTAATTAAAACGAAAAAAAGATACTATATCAATAAAAGGCAAGAGCAACTTTCACAACTATATAAGTTGGATCCTAAGAAGTTCTGGAGCCAAATTCTAAAATGCAATACTAAAGAAAATAATAGGATTCCCTTAACGGATTGGAATTCCTATCTTAAAAGTCTTTACGAGTTCCCTAATTCCATGGACACCATTCCTATTGTCCCTACAAAAGAAGAAGTGTTTTCTTTAGATGACATAGAGTTCGAGGTTAAGCGGCTCGCAAATGGGAAAGATAAGGACATTGAAGGCTACCAAGCTGAAATTTTTAAAATCGGAGGACCAATCCTTATCCCTCACATACACAAGCTCTTCAATTTAGCAGTCAAGCAGGGATTCCCTAAACTCTGGACGCAAAGCCTCATTGTTCCTATTTTTAAAAATGGGGATAGAAACATTCCCTCTAATTATAGGACCATTATGATTAGCCCAATTTTAGCCAAGCTTTATGGAATTATTTTGGAAAAGAAGATTAACATTTGGCTAGAAATTCACGGTAAAAGAGCTAAAGTCCAAGTCGGTTTTAGGAGATATCATTCAACTGTGGACCATCTTTTTACCTTTAGGATTATTGCAGAGGAGTTCTGCAATACTAAAACAAAAATTTTGTGTTGTTTTGTTGACTTTAGAAAATCTTTTGACATGGTTCTTAGGAAAACCCTTTGGAATAGGTTGGAAGAGATAATAGTTCCTCTCGATTTGAGGGATGCTGCAATAAGGATGTATGAGAACGTTATTGATACTTTTAAAAACATTGAGGGCTGGTCAAAAGAGATTAACTGCAATATCAGAGTCAAACAAGGTTGTCCCTTGTCCCCTACCCCTTTTGGCATATACATTGATAAGTTAAAAGAATGCTTGGAAAAAGCAGGTTGTGTCGGCCATACTCTCACTGGTATAGTCACCAATATTCTTCTTTATGCCGATGATATCGTTCTTATGGCAAGGAGTCCCCATGATCTTTAAAACCAACTAAGAATCCTCAAGGATTTTTTCTCCAATATGGGTATGACTGTTAATACTGATAAGACTAAGGTTATGATTATTAAATCCAATAAGATCCCTTATGATACCTTTGTATATGACAAGAACAACTTGGAGGAAGTGACTTCATACAAATATCTTGGAATTTATATTCACCACAAGCTCAATTGGAATTATAACATTGAGAAAAGGATTATTGTGGGATGGAAAGCTTATTATGGGCTTGAAAACAATTGTAGATTAGTTGATCTTTGGAATTGGGATAAGAAAAAAATCCTCTTTGAGACTCTTGTTACACATGTTGTTCTTTATGGATGTGAAGTATGGGGTTGTAGTATCTCTCGTGAGTCCTGGAGAAAAATAGAGAAAATACAAAAGAATTTTATAACCTATGATCTCAAAATTAAAGGTAATACGCCATATCCCATCCTCCTCTTAGAAACAAGTCTCTCCCCCATTGAGAGCATGGTTATGACTAGATACCTAATGTATAATAACATACCTAATGTATAAGAACAAGTTAAACAACATGGAAGACAAGAGGCTACCTAAAATTGCTTCAAAATCAAGCCATAACCACCATTGACTCAAGCGAGGATGGCATAAAGACACCCAGTCTTGGCTAAACTATTGGGGAATCATGGAAGAAACCATTTTGCAGAATAAAGATACTATTAAAAAAAACGTCAAATCAAAATTTAAGGAAAAAATGTGGTGTGATAAAGAGTTAGAGGAAAAAAGAAAATTAATGTATTATAAAGATGTAATCAACCCTAATCTAGAAGATCAAAATTATCTATCTGTTTTGCCAAGTGTAAAGAAAAAATAAGCATTGCTAAGATAAGAACAAATTCTCACGAGCTCCACAGTGAAACTAGCATTGGTCAATTCCTAAAACGCCATGGGATGAAAGAGTGTGTCACCTTTGTGACACTAAGAAGGTTGAAGATGAAAAGCACTTTCTCTTAGATTGTCCATCCTATACCCATATTAGATCTCATTTTCAAAATATTTATCTCACTACCAACCTTCCTAACCTCTTAAGTCAACAAAAGTATGGTGATCTTGGAAAGCTTCTCTTAATGCTTTTCGAGCACAGAAACAAAATTCTAAAGAATCACAAGTAATCACTTACCCTCTTAAGGTCTGATAGACCAATTCGATCTTAGTGGACGTTAATCATCATCATCATTATATTTATATTATATTAACTTAGATTATGTTTATATTAATTTATATTAATATAATGTATGTATTAGCTTATTAACAAAGTTTAAGAACTTTATTATTAATTATTATTAATGAATAAAGATATATTAAGATTAATGAATAAAGATTTATTAAGATTAATATATGTATTAACTTATATTAACAAATTATATACATCACTTTATTGTTAATGAATAAAGATATATTATGATTAATGATAATGATTATTTTAACACTTATATAATTATTATATTTATATTAAAGTTATATTATATTAACTTAGATTAATGTTTATATCAAATTATATTAATATAATATATGTATTAACTTGTGTTAGCAAAGTTTATAGAGATCATTAAGGGTTTTGTTGCATTTTGGCGTTCATGAAATATGATGTCAAATTCTGGCATTCATTAAGGGTTTTGTTGCATTGCAATGTTTATGATGGGGTATGTTAGCTTGTGACATTATTGAATGGTTATGTGAGATTATGAAATTCATGTTGACTTACTTTATGTTTAATTGCCACATTCCTTAATATTTGTGTTGCATTGTAACATTCATCAAGAGTTATGTTGCAATGAGTTTTGTTGACTTTGGTTGTCCAAAACTGACATTCCTCAATAGTTATGTTCATTAAGTGTTTTGTTGCATTGTCACGTTAATGAAATGTGATGTGACATTGTGACAATCATAAATATTATTTCCACATTAATGGTTGTCATATTGTAGCGTTTATCAAATTTCATGTCACATTGTGATGTTCATTAACAGTTTTGTTGCATTGCAATGTTCATCGGATGTGATGTCACATTGTGACATTCATTAAGGGTTTTGTCACATTGCAACATACATGAAGAGTTGGGTTGGGTTGTGACATTCTTCATTGGTGTTGTCAGATTGTGACATTCATTTTGGCTTACTTTATGTTAAATTTCCACATTTCTTAATATTTATGTTGCATTGTAACGTTCATCAAGGGTTATTTTATATTAAGATTTGTTGAGTTCGGTTAGCCATAACCCACATTCTTTAATAGTTATGTTAAATTAGACCATTCATTCTGGTTTATTTTATAATATGGATATGTTTAATTGTGATGTTCCTCAATGGTTATTTGACATTCATACAATAATTTTGGTTGACTTCTATCATCTTCCTACATTCAAGAATGGTTATGTAAAATTGTGATGTCACCTTGTGACATTCATAAAGATTTTGGTGACATTGGGACATCCATCAACGATTATGTTGGATTGTGACATTCATAAATGGTTGTTTCGGATTATGACATCCATATTTCCATATTAATGGCTATGTCATATTGAGGTGTTTATCAAATGTCATGTCACGTTGCGATGTTTATTAATGGTTTTGTTGCATTGTGATGTTCATCGAATGTGATGTCACATTGTGACATTCATTTAGTGTTTTGTCACATTGCAACATTCATGAAGGGTTATGTTGGGTTGTGACATTATTCAATGGTGATAACGGATCGTGACATTCATTTTGTATTACTTTATGTTAAATTGTTGCATTGCTTAATATTTATGTTGCACTGTAATGGTCTTTAAGGTTTATGTTGCATTGAGTTTTGTTGAGTTTGGTTGGCCATATCCCAAATTTATCAAAAGTTATGTTAAATTGTAACATTCATTTTCAGTTACTTTATAATATGGTGACATTCATGAATGGCTTCGTTGGGTTCTAACATTCTTCAATGGTTATGTAATATTGATACATTCATCTTGGTTGACTTATGTCACCTTCCTACATTCATGAATGGTTATGTCACATTGTGGTGTCATTGATATGATGTCACATTATCACATCCATAAAGTATCATTAAGGGTTTTGTCGTGTTGGGATGTTAATAAAATGTGATGTCACATCACAACATTATGAAATTGCAAAATACATCGAGGGTTGTGTTGCATTGTGACTTTCCTTTACGGTTATTTCGGATTGTAGCATTCATCTTTTCACGTTAATGGTTATGTCGGATTGCAACATTCATCAAATGTCATGTCACATTACAATATTCATTAAGGGTTTTGTTACATTGTGATGTTAATGAAATTTGATGTCACGTTGTGACATTCATAAAGATTTTTGTCAAATTGTGGCATTCATCAACTATTATGTTGGATTGTGACATTCATAAATGGTTATTGCATATTCTAATGTTAGTCCATCTTTCTACGTAAATGTCTATGTCATATTGTGGCATTCATCAAATTTCATGTCACATTGTGATGTTCATTAAGGGTTTTGTTGCATTATGATTTTCATTAAATTTGATGTCACATTGTGACATTCATTAAGGGATTTACCACATTGCAACATTCATCAATGGCTATGTTGCATTGAGTTTTGTTGACTTTGGTTAGACATAACCTACATTCCTCAATACTTACGTTAAATTGTAACATTCATCTTCATTGACTTATGTAAAATTGTTGTGTTTTGAATCCCAGATGGTTATGTTTTACTGTGATGGTCATCTGGCTATCTCAAGTGAAGTCTAGTTGGCTTTGGTTGCCCAATGTTCATTTTGGTTCAATATGGTGTTTGATTGAGGTTGGTCAGGGTTAATCGTATAGTAATATTATTAATCCTTATGTAATGTTGCAAAGTGTATTAAAGGTGATGTCACATTATTTTTTCATAATGTTGACTTTGGTTCACCTTGGTTAAACATGGTTTATTATGGTTGAATTTGATTAAGCATGGTTATTTATGTCAAATTGTTGCAATCCTTAATGGTTATTTCAGATTTTAACATTCATCTCCCCACGATAGTGGCTATGTCACTCACATAGTCTCCTTCATCAAATATATTGTTACATTGCAATGTTGATGAATAGTTTTGTCGCATTGTAACGTTCATTGAATGTGATGTCGTCTTGTGACATTTATTAAGGATTGTGTTGCATTTGAACATTCATCAAGGGTTTTGTTGGGTTGTCACATTCTCCAATGGTTATGTCTAATTGTAACATTCATTTAAAAACAAATTATGAGCTTTTATTTAGAAATTAATATAAATCTTACAAAATATTTAACATATATAAAAAATGAATTATAATATAAAATAAAATTATGAACCATAAATATGAAGAACTCATAATATATATTTTCGTAACATAAATTTCTATATACGATTATATATGTACAATTCATCGTTATTTTAAATAGTAGGTAGAGTACAAAAAAGTTGAATTATTTTGAACAACAACTCGTCATCTTTTTTTTTCCATGAAAAAAATGTAATTTTATTCATCCTAAGAGAACCAAATTACATTATGTGGGTGATTTTAAGCATGTCTCTCAACCTTGGATAAAAAGATCCAAGAAAAATAAGGCTAAAAACCCTATGAGAGAGTACAACATGAAGGAATCAAAGATCAAAAGGACATATACAGCAATCCAATAATGGAGCAGAGAACAACCAAGGATTAAAGCCCCCACTAGGAGAGAAAAGTGTCGTGATAAAAAAATCAAAAATAAACTCTAAAAACTAAACGGACCAGTTCAGAGCGGTATAGCAACCACACACCTAAAGCACCGATATTTGTATACATCAAACCCTGAACATACCAAACAAATGGATGGACCAGGTCAAAGCGGTATAGAAACCACACACCAAATGCACCGATCTATGTATACATCAAACCCTAAACATACCAAAAAAATGGAGAAGAGGACCACAGACTGCAGGAAACTAACCCCCAAGAAAACCCTACAGAGAGCAAGTGAACCAACCAAGAAATACCAGCAACAAGATGGACTAAGTCTGAGCAACATACATACCCCTCAAAGGGAAGAGAGATTCCAAGAACTATCTGACCCACCAGATGCAATATCAAAACTTGACTAAAAATATTTGAAACCATTTCCAAACATCAAGGGTATGCATCAAACCCTGACAACGATCCCACAACATGGAGGTAGATCTGGAAGAAGGCTCCCAGGGTATGGGGAGGATCCCCACAGAGTGACGGTGCCAAAATAAATAATTGGAGAAGGTCACAGACCATGGCTATATCATAAAGATAAATACTAAATAAAAGAGGGGAGGTCATGGAGCTGTAGACTCCTATCCTGACCCAAAACCTCCATGTCACGCAGGCACTAGGCACCCAATCTGAACCACCAGGAATCCGCAACAGAGAAGCTAGTAGAATAAACCAAACGAACTCGCCATAGAAAAGAACTTAATTTGGATCCACAGACAGGAACATGAGTAGCGAAGAAGGATGATGCAGAGGCCCATGTGAGTAAGAGCCCATGCACAGACCTTTAGGCTGGAAAGGAGAAAATAAGTGGATCACCATATCACTCGGAGATCCACTTCATCAAAAAATGACCACCATTTAGTGAATGTGTCTCTTCCAAAATAGACCCTATCTGCACAAACATAGGCATAGATCGAACGTAAGGAGTATAAAACCCCCCATAGTAAGGAAACCCCGGAAGAATACACCTCAACAGAGGAAAAATCCTTGGATATGGAGGCAGCAATAACGTTGGATAAAAAATTAGAAGACAGTGTTCGTTGGGCACAACTCCAAGACCAAAGACATATAATCCATGCAAAGACACTATGAGAAGAAAATCAAAAATATCGGGGGTCTGCGGCTAGGGAAACCCTAGTCGTAGACCCCCAATTTGAAAACATCTAATTTTCAACTTGTTATTTCAACAACTCGTCATCTTCTATTATAAAGAGGCTTGGACTTAATTTTGTATTACAAATATTGATTTTCATATATGTGACATGCAAGAATGGATGCTCAAGTTATGCTTGAAATGCATATTATAATGTTGCATGCCATTTGTTGTAGATAGTGCCTTCTTGGTGGCATACTTTTGTGTGATGACATTTCCTTTTCTTGCAACATCAATGCATCATTGAATATATGCCAATTCAAAAATGAAAATTTGTTAAGGAATGGCTATAACTTGATCATTTCAAAATTAATAGGAAATAAATCATAATATCTCATGATAGGATCAAATGTAAAAAAAATATTAATCTTGATGAAGGAAGCATAGAAAATAATGATACTAATAGGAAAGAAAATTTAACTAACCACATTGTATAATAAGTGTAATGGTTATAAATATATGGATTGTAATCATTGCTCCCCTTTCTTTCTAATTGTATCATATGCACTTTGACTCATCTTTGTATATCTTTCAAATTTGAATGGTGGTGATATTCTTAAACCATCTATTGATTTAACCCTTGAAATTTCTATGAATGTTAATCCTTATTTCTCAGCATTACTAATATCAATTGTTGTTTTATCTATGGTCAAACCTTGTGATTTATGTATTGTGAGGGCCCACGCCATTCAAAATGGGATTTTTTTATGATTTTCTCTAATAACAAGTGTTATTGGTATCATTCTTTCATTTTCCACGTCCCATGGTGGACCATTGTAATTATCAGAAGAAATAGTTGTGCACATCAGCAATTGTGGTGTCCTTGATCCAAGAGAGTAGAAAATATTTTAAAGTCTTCCAAGTGCTCCATTTAATATACATGCTTCTATCCACAAGTTAGATGTCAACATGACACGCTGACTAGGACATAAAGTAATTCCATGTTCAAGTTTCTCATCATCTGCATCACTAAATTCTTTATTTCTTGTATTTTAATCAAGACATCATGAAATTGGAGTATTAAGTGATTTAAGCATGCATCTATTATGTAGATTCATGAGTGCATTTGTTGGAAAGAAATGGATTTTTTATTTGAAAGTACTAATTTAAATAGAATCCATACATGCATCTATTATGGACATTAGAAGATGCCAATCATTTATATTTGCATCAACATTTCTAATGTTTGTCAATAGTATTTGGAAGTCGCATTGCTTTGAATTTGTCCCCTGCTAATGGAAAATTGTGTCTAAAATAACAATTGTTTTTAATTCCTTCCATAATACCTTAGTAGTTGTGTTACCTACATACAATGGTTTATATTTAACAAGAGTTAGTTGATCAAGGTTTCCGATAAGAATTAATGATCTTCCACATAATAGAACATATTATATTTCCGGAAGTGACTCACGCAATCGTGAATAAATCTATATGAATAAATTTGGTCCAATGGAACTCATTTCATCGATGATAATGTATTTAACATGTCTCATTTCCTCTTGAAACACCCCAAATTCTTGTCCCTATAGATATTTAAAATCTTTAATAAGAATTCTCAAAATTGAGTGAATTGTTCCAGCTCTTATGTTGAAATAAATTATTACAATAGGTGCTAGTGATAGCAAAGGGCTATTTCCATCCATTGAGTGTGAATTGAATTGTATTGAAATATAATTTATAAGGTATGACTTTCCAATCCCTGTAGTTCCTTGAAAAAACATTTTTAGTGGTTCTTCGTTATTTGCTACATTGAAATGTTGAATAATAATTTCAAAAGAAAGTCATTTCCTTTTAGACAATAAATATGGAGAAGTATATGTAAAATGAGAATTACATTGCATGACTCCAAGTGATTGTGCATTTTGAATGAAATTAGTTGGTTCTTCTATTGTTGCATTTCAACCTATAGTATCATCGCACACAATATTCAAGTCAAAATCTATTCGACCAAGAGTGGCAATGCCAGACACTTGAATATAATTAGTAGGAACAAGGCGAGATAACATTTCCCATTCATCCATATCATTGTCGGGATTGATTTCTTCTACATCTGTATCAGAATCGTCTTCAATGGTATATGATGATGATCGAATTCTATGAACATGCCAAGGATGATATGTATATAGTTCTTCCAATTTTACGCAATAATTTATTTATTGATATCTATATTAATGGGAATGTTCTTGAATGGTTTATATAAAAGTAACTCACTCAAATTGAATGATTCAAAAGTATTTATAATTTTCAATAGGAATAGCTAAAAATCATGGCCATACTCGAATTATTAAATCGTTATCTCTAGGCTTCCAAGGTTCTTTGTTGCGACGAGGGTTAAAGGACCATGATCTTGCAATGTCTATAAATGACAAGTGTTCAAGAAAGGTGGGTCTACCTTGATATATTTCAAGGAAACCAGAGTTTGTTGGAAATTGATCAGGGTTGGAACTGCAATAAACCTTTTTGAAGACCTTCCTGCCAACATTTAGGGTGACAAAGATGTGACTACAAATAAAAAAAGAGGGAGCTTTAGTGACATATATCAGGTCTCTTGTGCTCCTATGTATCTATCCACAATTGTTTCGGCAAGGAATTGTTTATATGCGCATATGGATGGATATTTAGAATCTGCAATGTTTGAAACTCTTGTCGGAATATCTTGATAGATTTTTTATCTTCTTTCAGCTTTGGAAGATTATTTTGCAATGTATTTCAACACTGGATGACGTGAAATTATTGGCTAGTAGTGAACATTAGCACGCCACATTGAAAGAATATGTATATTATGAACAATTATATTTTCATCATTACGTCCAACTTCATATTATTTTGTCCTTTATCATTGATAAATAATTTTGATTCATCTTGAAGTTCCCATGGGGAATTATAGTGACATCTATAAGAAGAACCTTTTTTACGGTAAGCATAAGTTTGTACTACATCTTCTATGTTGTTGAATTTAATTAGTTAATTGTTCATAATCATCAAGAGGATTTGTAGAAAATATTTTAGAGTTGTTCAATAAACAAGGGTCTTCATTAAGAGGTCGGTGAACATATATATTCTGATGGTGGATATCACGTGGATTCTAGGATGTCACATACTTATCAAAGTATTCTTTTGCAACAGTCACTCTTGCTTCATTTTTCCAATCCAACTTCTCCATGTTTGGTGCACCTCCTAACCATAAGAACCCATGGTGCATTGATCCTATATGTTTCCACTCATACCTATGAAAGTTAAAGTTGATATATGAAGGTATTGAATTCAATTGATTTTTCAAAAGTTAAAGTTTTAAAATAGTACATGTACCAATAATCCTTAGCATGGAGATGTTTGACAATTAATTCATCTCAAAAAATGTTGAAGCGATGGTGCATGTACATTGCAACAATATGTGGATAGTTGATAACATTATCAATTCTCCACTGATGCTTTTTTTGTAGAGTAAGAGGTTGAATATCAAGCATAAGATTATGCAGGTCCGACCACTTTGTGTCAATTGCACTCAGTGTGAAGAACAAAGTTGGAAAACCTAGTTGGTTTATCATGTTAGTAAGGTCACTACGACATGTATTCCAATATGCCTTTGTGCCTCGTAGGTGCACACTAAATCGCATTAATCGTTTAACCATTTTAGTGTCAAGAAAGTCATTCAATTCTTTACGTAAATCCCCTATTGTAGTAGGTATTCCATCCATCCTCTATTTTTTTTACAAATACAATTGTTGTTCCTTGACTTTGATGCCTCGTTATCATGTTCAATAGAAAATAGTGAAACCTTGGATGCTTGCCAAATCTTTGATCACAATACTTACGTAGGTGCAATGTGTATTCATGTAGTCACACATTGACCAAGCGTGGTTGCAACCAATAGTATATAATGTGTTGTCCCTTGACCAAGTTTTTGGAACACTTGGTCATATTTGACCGTTTTTGGGACTTCGATAGTCTGTCAAAGATGGAGCACTAGATGAAGCGAAGATTGCAGAATCTCAGCCCACTTTTGGGTCCCTTTTTGGGTTTTGGGAATATGTAATGGGAAAGGGATGTCAGCCCGTGGGTTCACCCACGCTTAGGCCCACTTTTGTAAATGTATAAATAGACGTCTAGGCATCTAGTAGAGTATTGTAATCTATTGTATCTATGTGATATAGGCTATGTGCCAAGTGGGATCTGTGTGATTGAGGTGTTGTGCATTTTATAGGCTTGCAGAGCTTAGTGCAAGTCCCTATGTGGAGATATAGAAGGATTTGTGTTGTAAGGAAAGGAAGAAGGATCTAGCGAGCTGCGTAGATCTTTTGTTCTATGCGCAGTAGGTTTTGATGGCTCCATGCTTGTAACCAATTGAAGACCCTAATAAAGAAGAAGAGTTGGTGGGTGTAGCCCCAGGGTGGGGGTGAACCACATAAATCTTTGTGTTATGCTTTGTGCTTTGACTTGATGTGTTTATCTCTGCTTTGGCTAAGTGTTTTGATATATTTAGATAGATCTACTTATGTTGTGTGCATCATTAGATGTGTATGAATAGTAGATCTGATATGTATGAAGATGCTTAGTGTTGATCTATTGGATCTGATCTATTTTACTGTTGCTAAGTACTAAGATACTTTAGATCTAAGTGAATGTTGTGATGCTCTGTGTTATCTGCGAAGTATAATAAGGGTTCGATATTGATGAATGATTGATGTTAAGTGCTTTGTAAGAGATATAATCACATATTTGTGTCCCATCTTAGGTTGCAGACACTTGAGTCCTGCAACCACTCCTGCCTCTACCTCGGGTGAGACTTCATCTACTTCACGGGTGTTGTCGAAAGGGCCGGTAGTTAGGGTTTTGTTGGTGTGCTCTTGTAGCGTTGAACCCTGGGTCTGCCCTTGTGCCAACAAATGGTTCTGATATCGGGACTTGAAACTGTGATTGCTGGGAACTGAGGAAGAAAAAGATTTGTGCAAAGATTCGTCCTGAAACTGTGGAAACTTTGTACGTGGATCTGTGCCCTAGTGCGGAGTATTCCACTTGATCTGAAAAGCTCTGTGCTAAAGAAAGAAGGCTAGATCTGAAGAAAAGAAGCAAGATTTGAACACTTTGTGCTCTAAGAAAAGTAAAAGTGGAAGTTTTTGACAAAAAGAGGTCAGATCTGCAGAAAAGAGGTAAGATCTATAAGATCAATTCTCTAATAAAGGTAAGGGTATTTAAAAGTTTTAGATCTGGAGGCTTTGTGCTCTGTAGAAGTGAGATAAGTGAAAAGCTTTGTTTCTAAGATATGGACCTAGGTATGTTTAATAGAGTTTATCCTAGTTTGAAAACTGGGGCACTAATAGATGAAAGAAGGTTTGATATGAATAAATATGATAAGAATAGTGATATATATGTTATACCTATGCATAGAAAGAATGTTTGGACTAACAAATGGATGCAGGATCCTAGAAAGAATTTTTTGCAGGTTAGCTACCACGATCCTAGTGCACAGTACAGAAGAGGTTGGGGATCATTTAAAAGAAAGAGAGGATTAACCCTATGTTACAGTTGCAGAAAACCAGACCATCTAGCTAAGGAATTCCCTGGTGGATGACCTAGTTGTCTATGTTGCAAAGCTATAGACCATGGAATATTAGATTTCCCTAGAATGATTGCTAAGCTTGAAAGAATGAATCTGAATGAAGAAAACCCTAAGGCAGATCTAGAAATAGTAGAACCCTAGAAGAAATCAGAGAAGTTATTTCTACATATGAAAGACACCTTGAATGATCATTGACATGTTAGGTTATCAGATATATTTAAAGAAAAGGAATGCATCGAAGTAAGAGTAGGGGACTTCGACATTGACTGTGTTCTAAATGAAGAAACACAAATGAATATTATGACAGAGAGAACTTGGGAAATCATAGGGAGGCCTGCTATGATTCCTTCATTAGGAGGAATAGGACTATTCAGAGGAAAAATGGTAACCCTGTGTGGGAGCTCACTCAGATATTTATGAATGTTAATGGAACTTCAACAGAAGAAGATTTTGAAATTATCAAATTTATTGAGGACAACGCCTTGTTTACTATGTTACTTGGAAAACCTTGGATTCAAAGAGATAAAGCCAGAAATAATGAAGAAGAAAAGGTTTTAGAACAGCAGAGACAAGAGTTAAAAGATTTCATGACCAGAAGGATCACGTAGTTGATTGAAGAATAGGAGAACAAATCAAAGCTACCTGACACTAGAAGCCCAGATGTCAAAGCTTCAAAAGAATTAGAGAACTCACAGAAGATTGAAGTATTTGTCTCAGATATAGAATAAGTATCACCCCTGAGACTGAGGAGAGAATCTCAGCAGTGCGAAGTGACTATGTCCAAGGAAAATAAGAATCAGAATGGGAAGAGAATCACCGAGATGAAGCTCACTAGAAAGAAGGCTAGGAATCTAAGTAAAAAGAGAGCTAAGATCGACAGGGTACAGAAGATTCCAAAGGGAGCCTCACAGAAGGAAAACTTGCAGAATTTGAACTTTGTTGAGATATCAGACCAACGACATAGGCCACTTCATCGAGGTGAAGCAATATATCCGTTAGAGGCCAATATATCCATTCGTCTACCGCTCTGAGCGGGTTGAAAAACATTGATGGCTCACCACTAGACCATTGGACCATGCCATAATGGACAGAACACAAATTAATGAGGCTCATACCCGTTGCAAAGCAAACTGTTGCCAAGATCGCCTATATATCTTGTCGCGCCATGCCCTAAGAACACTTTTTCCAACTGAGAATTTGAAGCCCGTGGACTAGCAAGTGTATACAATTATCATCACACCCTTCTTGTTCATTCCTGTGTAGTGTCTAAGATCATTCTGACCCTAATATTAACCCCAAGCGCATATGTCCAACGAGCTCACCACAGTCGAAGAATACATAACAGAAATTCTACTTGATTTAATGACTTGGAGAGTCATGTCGGAAAGAGGAGTATCCACAGGTGTTCAAGCATCATCAATGAGAGGACTGGCAGCCTATCCATCCACTGCTTGAGACAGACCATCCCGACAGGCCGATGAGAAGCGTATTAAACACAAAGACGATATCGTGAATGCTAAGATGATTATGAGCATTCTACCTGCCTACCTACCCCCTCTAAGCGATGCCATAAACCGGGACAGTGTGCCTAGAGATTTTGACTATGCTTTGGTCATGGTGTACCTCCCAAAATAGATATGCACAGTTCGAGCCGACCAGGATAAGCTCGCAACATTGAAGTTCAGTGACTTCAGCCTTGGCGATAGGAAGGCTTAAAGCATGCTCACCCCGCACAAGTATATAACCAAAACTAAAGGAAATGATACAAAGATTATCTTGCAGTCATGGACTCAGAACCTCGTACAGTCCACACTGATCAATGTGATGAAGATCCCTCACTCGGCAGGCATCAGGAGGTGAGTGCATGTGTAACATTACTGTTTTCCTGCTACCACGAAGGATACTTATGGTTGAACCTCTGCATCACTGTGGATCCGACCTTGATCAATCGGATCATAGGGATGAGCATGAAAGGCCCTAATCCACAGGACTTTTACCCTGGAAAGACCTCAAACCGAGAATTAGCGCAGAGAATCAAAGAAACTTATGATGATGTCGATAAGGGCACACGAGGTTACAAAGTAGCCTCTATCTAGAGTGGTGCAGTGTGCCTTGCATGTCAGTTGATCGTAGGAAATCTAGTTCGATAGAACAAACCAACCCAAGTGACTGGATTTGTAGTTGACCTCACAAGAAAGTGCGTGGAGGGACTACAGATGAATTGGGCACAGTACCTTGTAAACCAACTAGAGCTTGATTGCAGAGAAGCACAAGAACAAGGGTATGAGTTCCACTTCATCTCACTTCTCATATTGATCACTTTCATCGCATGGGAGATGTCGGAAGGTGCAACCTTCCCGGACATAGAGCCCTTTGAACCTTTGGCTATGAATTTCATCACCTTATGGTACTCTAATGATATGAACAAGTAGTGGAAATCCAACACTGTCTTCCATACTTACTACAACCAGTTGAAGCAAGCCATCCATTCCGAGCCTCGGATGACCCTGAATACCCTCCACAGATTTCGGCCCTTAATGAAGTTCAGCGCAGACCGCCACTTTATTTATATAACAACGCACGTTGATGAGCACAAGCAACAGTTGTAGTCATATTACAAGTTGACTGAGAAAGATATCGAAGAGATCACCAAGGACTGGTCGGCGGGCCTTCTCATTCTAGCCAACCCTGTGGAGTTGTCCGATGTAGACATCCTGGAAGTTGCGCAGGATACACCCGGACCTAGCAAGATGAAGAAGACTGAAGAGGTTCACAATGTAGACAGTGCATCTGTAAGGACTGCCTCTATCACACCAGACAAAGTGGATGATGGCAAAGAAATAGAAGGCATAGAAATTGAACAACAGAAAGGTGAAGTACCACCATCTAGGGACGAAGAGGACTCGTCGAAGAAGATGAAGGTTTCACCTCTGAAATCTTCCTCCGGAAGAAACCTAGAACCCATGTAACCAAGATGCGGACTACCCTCACATTGGATGATTTTAATTTCATCATTGCAGTTGTGAATGATGCTTCATAGGAGATATTAGAGAAGTAGGAGGTGAAGTAGGATAGGATGTATAATCATATCGATATTGAACTCCAAGGAGTGTAGTAGGCACTCCATTCTAGCCGCGCAGTCTCCACTATGCCTCTGACAGTAGGAACAGTAGAACCAAGAGATGAGCCAACTCAACTCCACCGAATTTTTGATATGGTCGAAGCTTTCCTTCAACGAGCTCAAGAAGACATAGTCCAAGCCACCCAAGCTTTGACACAGGTACAGGGAGTACTTGTCAAGCAATGCAGTGCTACCGAACAATAAAAACTTGCTCTTCAAGAACAGTGGGACAAAGAGAAAGTAGAGATACAGTAGACCAAGGAGCAGTTGATCGTGGAGCAGCTAGAAATAAAGGAACTGGTCAACATAGCACTTTGCTCTGTGACCATCATAGAAGTGAGATTTGAAGAATGAATTCCACAATAGGTGGCATAGCTTGAAGAAGTGATCCAGTAGCTTCAACAGTGCATCACAGACCTAGAACTTCGTACTGTGCCCGAGACTCCTTAAGAAATCAGAGACCTAAGAGAGGCAAATACTCACAGCACAGTTGGCAGAATGAAATCTCTTTCCTTGGAGTGCAAGCAGTTGAGCTCTAGGAGCGCTCAGACGTATGAAAACCTCACGGAGAATCCAGAGTTACAAGCATTGGAGTCACATCTCCAAGAAGCAAAGCAGCATGTAGATACGTTACAGGTGTAGCTAAAGGCGTTGTCACCAGTTGAAAGGATGAAGAGGTTTCACGAGCAATTCACTACCCAGAAACAGATCCACACAATCTACACCAAACTGATGGAAGTCTCTCAACGACTTCAACCAGTGCCAGAGAAGGTATGTCAACTATTCACTGAAGTTGAAAATCAAGGAGTAGAACTTGAACAGGTTGTGAGTGTAGCAGAACATTGCCTAGAAGGACCAGTCAATGACGCACTCATCCAAGAGTTCACTGAGAAAGAGTTCGTAGCATTGCATTAGGTCGAAGCAGCTCGAGCTAGAGTGACTCGGGACGAGTCACAAGTGAGTGTTCGGGGCATGTTTTCCCTTGCCAAGTTTTGGAAACACTTGGTCATATTTGACCATTTTTGGGACTTCGATAGCCTATCAAAGATGGAGCACCAGATGAAGCGGAGATTGCAGAATCTCGGCCCACTTTTGGGTCCCTTTTTGAGTTTTGGGAATATTTAATGGGAAAGGGATGTCGGCCCGTGGGTTCACCCACGCTTAGGCCCACTTTTGTAAATGTATAAATAGACATCTAGGCATCTAGTAGAGTATTGTAATCTATTATATATATGTGATATAGGCTATGTGCCAAGTGGGATCTGTGTGATTGAGGTGTTGTGCATTCTATAGGCTTGCAGAGCTTAGTGCAAGTCCCTGTGTGGAGATATAGAATGATTTGTGTTGTAAGGCAAGGAAGAAGGATCTAGCGAGCTGCATATATCTTTTGTCCTATGTGAAGTAGGTTTTGATGGCTCTGTGCTTGTAACCGATTGAAGAAACTAATGGCTCTGTGCTAAGTACTAAGATAATTTAGATATAAGTGAATGTTGTGATGCTCTGTGCTATCTGCGAAGTATAATAAGGGTTGGATATTGATAAATGATCGATGCTAAGTGCTCTGTAAGCGATATAATCACGGATTTGTGTCCCAACTTAGGTTGCAGACACTTGAATCATGCAACCACCCCTGCCTCTACCTCAGGTGAGACTTCATCTGCTTCGCAGGTGTTGCCGAAAGGGTCGGTAGTTAGGGTTTTGTTGGTGCGCTCTTGTAGCGTTGAACCCTGGGTCTTCCCCTGTGCCAACATAATGTTACTTATATAAATGTTTAAATAATATTTAATATCAATATTATTTATTTTTTGAGGGGTTACTTTTTGGATATCATGGATCTATCCTTTGTCATTCTAAAATCCAACGAGGGATGTGCAAGGGGGTCTTCACCAATAGTGAGAGCATATGTCCCTTAACTTCTGACTTTCGAACAAATCTCACCCAATGAAAAAAATATATTCTATAGCACCTATTGTATAAAATCATTTTAAAATGATAATAAATAATAACATTTATATAAGTAACATTATATACTGTGTTTGTAAAAAATGTTATTATATACTATATTTATAATTTTATAATCAATGTTATTATAATTTTATAATCAATGTTATTTTAATAACATTAACTATTAAATTATAAATATAATATATAATAATATTTTTTACAAACACGGTATATAACGTTACTTATATAAATGTTTAAGTAGGATTGGATATCATTATTATTTAATTTGTGAGGATACTTTTCGGAGATCATGGATCTATCCTTTGTCATTCGAACATCCAACAATGGATGTGCAAGGGGATCATCACCAATGGTGAGAGAACATGTCCCTTAACTCCTGACTTTCAAACAAATCTCACCCTAAAAAAAATTGTAAATTAAATAAACATATTATAAAAGTTTTGTAAACGACCCACTATGCATATATTCTATAGTACCTATTGTATAAAATTGTTTTAAAAATATAATAAATAAAAAAGATATATAATATTACTTAAACATTTATATAAATAACATTATATACCATGTTTGTAAAAAATATCGTTTTATATATACCATGTTTGTAATATATATAACAATATTTTTTACAATATATATATGCACCATGTTGTAAAAAATATGCATATATTCTATAGTACCTATTGTATAAAATTGTTTAAAAAATATAATAAATAAAAATGATATATAATATTACTTAAACATTTATATAAATAACATTATATACCATGTTTGTAAAAAATATCGTTTTATATATATATATATATATAAAACATTGACTATAAAATTAAAATATAATATATAATAATATTGTGTACAAACATATTATATAATGTTACTTATATAAATGATGTTTAAGTAATATTAGATGTCGTTTTTAATTATTATCTTCGATGACTCGATAATCATCATAATCACTATCAATGTTGTTGGTCGAGATGGATCCATCCATGGATGGATGCTTGACCAGTAGTCATGTTGTTTTGATGCCTGGAGCCTTCAGCGTGTTGCGTGTGCCTGGGGCAGTTAGTGTGCTCTTCATTCCTAGAGCATTCTCTTTCATCGAGTTGTGAATTTATGGAGATGTCAACATGCCATGCGTGCCTGGAGGAGTCATATCAATTGTAATTTTGGGAGTCTCTTGGGGTGTCGAAGAGTTGGGGTGGGCCATAGAGGGAGGAGGACAAGAGTTGGGAGAAGGTGGAGCAAAGGGAGGAGTGAGAATTGTGGGGGAGTAGGGTGAATAAGGTGAGCTAGAGGGGCTAGGAATGAAGACACCTGGGAGGTTGAGGATGATGCAGGAAAGGATATTTTTGACCACCTAGTAGCTTCGTCGGTGCCTGGAGGTGCAACAGGATGTCGGGAGGGCGCCTGAGGTCACATAATCCCAGTCATCAAGCAATTTCCGTAGTGATACTGGAACTAAGAAATCAAATCCATCATGGTTAGCCAGGAGGGGCGGATGAGGAGTTGTGGAGGTTCTCCTACCACAGCCACTTCACCCCAGGGTGGGGGTGGCGCATTGGCAAGGAGGCATGAGCGCACGATTGAGAAAATTGGGTGTGAAGAAGAGCCACCACCTTGCATTGAGAGTAGAGGGACGTCATTTGTAAGGTGTTGAGAGCCAGTTCACAAGGGAGGAAAGGTGAGAATGAGAGGAGAGAGTGTGGGTGACCGAGAGAAGAGAGCACAGATGGGGGAGTGTCACATCCGGCGCCATTAAGATTGTCGTATTGTTGGAGCGTGTGAACTAAAGGTGAGTACAGAGGAAGCACAGGTGAGGGGCAGGATCCATGGGAGAAATAAAGGAATCAGGTCTCAGGGGGAGGGTAGTTAAGGCACATGAGAGGAGGTGAGGCGACACGCATTTGGACAGCGTGATGCATGTTGGGGGGAGAGGTGGAAGTCATGCTGACACCCCCATACAAGGTATAGGAGTCCTTGAGCGCCATGTTGATATAGACCTGCTTGACGAAGTGACTAGAGAGATCCTCTATGGTAAGTTCATGGAGGTCAGTGTTGTCCTTGAAGATTTCATTGGCTATTATGTCTGCCATGGAGTTCGCCTTGCATCGTACATGGAGGAAAGAGAAGGATTCCTCGATATCTAAGAGTTGAGAAAGATGATGAAGGCCCTGGTCCAAGCACCAATTGAGAGAAAATTTTGACCTTTGAAAGCCATTTTGCATGCGTATAGCTAAATACATAATTAGTTGACAGTTGCCTTCGATTAATAAAGGGAGAAGAGCTCATTGTCTAGCAATTATGAGACCATGGAGGAGACCTAAAAGTTTTGTTGCGTTGTTACTGTCATGTTCGATGTTTCCATAATAAAGACAAACAATTTCCTTTGTGTTGTCTTTGAAAACAC
>JASDQU010737758.1:161115-184664 GCA_032191745.1 Picea mariana | reverse complement strand
TGTGGAAGAGGGGGGGGGGGGCATGGATGGCAGGGTGGATGTCCCATCGTTGAATAAGTAACGCTTCATTTGTCTATTCTTTGAAGTCAAGGTCATACCATGAATGGAGAAAGATTGTCTCTAACAATTTCTTTCTATAGATGGTCGAGAGGGAGTATTCTAAAGAGGATTTGTCTTTGAAGATGCATCGATTATGCTCTTTCCAAATGTTCCATACCAAGAAACCCGGTAGGAGCTACCAGAGGTGATTGAGGATTGGGTTCTGATAAGGACTATCATCCCGATTTTTTAGATTTTGAGTTACGTCGCCATGGATTCGATCAGAAATTATACAGAGCATCATTGCCTTATCCCATAAGTTGTTGGAGAAAGATCAACTTTCAAGAAGATGGTATATGGATTCCTCCTTGTTGTTGCAAATAACACATATCAAGGGTCCAGGGAATCCTCTTTTGAGGATGTTTTCCCAGTTGAGGGTGCGCCCATGAAGAACTTTCCAAAGAAAGATTGAGATCTTTGGCCTCGTCCTTAGAGCCCAAAACTTGGCCCAGCCTAGGTCTGGAGGATCTTGCATGAGAGGAATGAGAAGTAGGTAGGATTCTTTGAAGGCAAAGGTTTCTCTTGGTGATTACCCCAATCTGATATTTTCATTGCCCTAATTGATTATGATTTTCCAATTGCTAACATATTGCACGATTTTCATTCTGGTTTCTGTCGAAAGATGGAGAAGAGAGATGTGGAGCGGTAACCAGTGCTTGAAGTGTTTCTTATTTGTTAGTCCTTGATATTAGCGTTGCCCTGAGGTGGAAGGTTATGTTATCTTTCCAAGATTGGAGGTTGCTGCCAAGAGTTTGACCAGAAGTTTTTCAGGGCCCCATTTATGATTTCCCAAAAATTGTGTTGTTGGATAAGGTGGCATTGTCGTTTTGTCAAGTTTGAAATGAGAGATCCTTCAGTCATTAGAGTGAAGTAAATCAGGTTGTGAGGGTCCCATTTTGGGGCATATTTTTTGTGCCATAGTTGTGCCAAGGGAGTGGATATGTTGGATATCCAATTCCACTAGGTTTTAGCACTGAGAGCTTCATTGCTTTTGATTGGGTCCCTGAGGTTGAGGCCACCCATATTATTTGGTAAGAAGATGGTGTCCCATTTTACCAAAGCCCATTTGTGAGTGTTATGGTCCCCACTCAAGAGGAAGGTGTGCTATATTTTTTTGATGGAGTTGAGCACACATTTGTGGGGGAAACGAGAACAAAGAAGAGATACAGTGGCATTTTCTACAAAATATATTTTAGGAGAACTAGGCGCCCTACAAGATTGAGAGTTTTAAAATTCCAAGAGGACATATGTTAAGTTAGTTTGTCCATGAGCTCCCTCCAAGTGGAATGCTTGATGGCTAAGTCGATTAGAGAAGTGCCCAGGTATTTGGAGGGGAGAGAGGAGGAAGCGAAACCCAGGGTTTGAGAGATGATTCTTTGAGCAAAGGGGGGCATGTTGAAGAAGAATATGAGGAATTTGTCCAAGTTGATAGTGTCTCCCAAGGCCTCTGATAAGGTGTTGAACAGGAATTTGAGGGTGTGGGCTTATTGAATAGAGGGGTATGCTAGAAGTAATTTTTCATCCACAAATTGTTGGTGGGTCAAAGGTTGATTGTTGTGGAGCTTCAAACCTTTGAGAGAGCGATTTGTAGTGGCATTTTTTAACATTCGACTTAAGCCTTCAGCAATGAGGATAAAGAGAAAATGGGAGAGGGGTTCGCCCTGTCAGATTCTGTGGGAGGGGAGGAAGGTGGAGGAGGGGGAGTCGTTGAAAAGAATCTAAAAGAAGGTGGAATAGAGGAAGGAGAGGATCCAATGAACCCAATATTGATTGAATCTGAAGGCAAGGAGGGTATTTTCAACGTAATCCCAGCTGAGGCAATCAACAGCTTTGGAAAGGTCTAATTTGAGGAGCATGTCTAGTGTCTTGGTAGATTTTAGGGAGTGAATGACCTCATGAGTGAGAATGATTCTGTCTAGAATATTCCTTCCCTCAACATATCATGTTTTCTCAGGACAGCCACCATAATCACTATCATTGTCGCTCATCGAGCTGGAGTTGTTTGAGGATGGATGCTTGAATAGTAGACCTGTTGTTTTGATGCCTGGAGCCTTCATCATGTTGTGTGTTCCTGGGGAAATCAGCATGCTCATTGTGCCTAGATAAGTCTCTTTCGTCGAGCTATGTATTTCTAGAGCCGTCAACGAGCCATGTGTGCCTGGAGGAGTCATATCAATTGTAATGTTGGGAGTCTCTTGGGTTATCGATGAGTTGGGGTCGACCGTAGAGGGAGGAGGACAAGAGCTGGGAGAAGGCAGAGCAGAGGGAGGAATGAGAGTTGTGGGGGAGTGGGGTGAGCGAGGTGAGCTAGAGGGGATAGGAACGAAGATGCCTAGGAGGCTTAAGAGTATGCAGGAAAGTAGATTTTTGACCACTCAATAGCTTCATCGGTGCCTGGAGGTACTGTTGGATCCACCCTTGTTTTTCTAGCCCGTCACAATTTTTATTTTAATGCTTGAATTCTAAAGATGGTTTTCATAACTTCCCTCTAAAATATCGAGATCTCTGAAGCTTTATAACATGAGTAGCAATGATTATTCTACTCTCGAAACAAATCCTACCTTTAGTAAAAAATATTTCATCATTGGTTCTACTTCGGGATCTCGTAAGTCGGATAATATAAGTCATGAAGGTCACACGTCCCGAGCCATGAAACAGTGAAATCGTTCTAACTTTTCACTCAAGACACTAACAAGGGTAAAGTTTTCCTTAACTCATGATTAGACGTCGTCGGGGTTTCGCGCCTCGTTGTTCGCCAAACCCAAAAATTTATTGTCATAGCCCCGATAGTCGAGAACACAAGGTCTTTACTTGAGTAACTCATGTCAAGATTAAGGGTAAAAGCTAAACCGTGGTAAAAGATTTTCTTGGCATTTCGCCATTCGGCGTTGTCCTTTTCGAAAGTTTCACCATCTAAACCCCGACTCACGAAATCACGATGCAGTTATAACGTGATTAATTAATCACTTAATCCAAGATTATCTTCCGTTTTAATTAAGTCATGTTATCGTGACCTCGCGGTTTCGCAGCTCGGCATGTAAATCTCCCAGAAACCTGTCTTCGAAGCTCCGAGTCATAATATGGCGGATATAATAATTATAAAATTAATCAAGCCCCAAATCGTGATTACCTTTTATTAACCAAAATCGATCTTCGCAGTCTCGGGTGTTAGAGACTCAAAATGTTAAAGGAAAATCCCCGATATAACGAGTACCGAAACATTGTTAACAGCGGTAAAACCGGATTAATTAAGCTAAATTAATGAATATCCCATGCTTTGATGTCTACACGATTTACGAGGTAGCCTATTCCTCCATGCGCCAACTGAGATTTTAAAACCGCCAAAATTTATGACATTAATGAGGAAATAGGGTAAATCTATGAATTTAAAATCAGATTTTTATGGCAGAATTTATTTCCAAAATGTGATTTGACAGACTTGTTCTGAAAGGTACCGATTTTTTTGAGCATATATAAGAGTTGTGTTTCATTGTAACAAATTCATTTTTTGTATCACGCAGAGCACATCACCTCTGAGTAAACTGACTTATGTATGTATATGCAGTTCTATCGCAGAAGAGCTAAAACGCAAGCTTCAGCCATGGCTCCGCGAAAAGAATCAAAGGCAAATGTTGAGGTTTCGGGACAAGGCTCAGAGAATGTCTCTGATACTTCACCCCGAAGTATCAACTCAGTCCCGAACTGGTCATATGTTTCAGATATTCTGCAAGCAGAATTGGTGGATTATTCAGACGACTCCGATGACAACGAAAAAGATGATTTAACCACCAAGTACAAAATAGTCGTCCAATCCGGAATGCACAGAGTGGAAACCAGACCGCGGTTTCTTCCATATTATGATATGGTCCGATGGGCATTGGACCATGTGGACATACCGACCAGGACTATCATGAACGAGAAGAGAGTCACCATCGGGACTTTCAGGCCGGAGCATCTGCAAACCATGTATAAGCTGCCCACGACGTCTGACTACACATATGGCGTTGAGTTCTTAGACAAGTTCAAGGTGAAGGAATGCGAACAGTATGATAAAACCATGTCCAGTTTGATAAAATATTGGGTTTCGAAGACCGCGAAGTTTAGAGCTGATACCCATGGCATATATTCAATCACTTCGTTAGAACCATAGTACAGATATGTGGCCATGATGACATGCCGGTTATATGGGAAAGAGGACACATCGCATTTTTTCCTTGCGTGGGTGCCTCTAATGTTTCGGGTCGCCGAAGGCATTTCCTTTAACTAGGCAAAGATGCTTTCGGATAGCTTGACCAATCGGGTCACAAAGTATTGGGAGCAGAAGGAGAATGGGAAGGTGTCGTCATTATTCATGTCCGCGTACATTATGGACGCAATTTGTTCTATGACACCATTTCCATTAACGAGCTGGAGTTGGACTCCGGCCGAAGACGAACCCATACATGTATATCATGCAAAATTATGGGAAAACAAAGCGGAAAATTTTTCTTATGAAAATTTTAACTGGGTAATGGTGCCCCTGCACATCGCCATTTTTGGTCACCCGCCACCCCGGATTTTGGACAGCATAGTGACAAATCTAAGCAGCATAGCAGACTGGTACGTAGAAGCATAATTTTCATACCTCGGAGTTTTTGAGGCTATTGTTCCCCCACATGTGCTGCCATTGTTCATTCCCGACAAGTTGGCTTGTCGCGAGGTTTCCCAGCAAACGGTAATTGGCAGTGTAAGTAAGGAACTTAAAGGGTACTTGAAGAAGGTATGGTCATCTTTTCCTGTTCGTTTAAATTCTTATTCTTTATTAGATTTCAGGCATGCCAAAGCTGAGGCAGAATCCCTGGAAGACTTAAATTTGGTCTCCATCGAATACAAGAAGCACGATCCACAGAGGGTCATGAGCAATCATTTGGCCAATTATGGGCTCAAGATATTTGAGCATGAGAATTCACCCTCGGATGACATTTTCCGAGGAGTCGGGTCCTATGAGGAGATTCTAGCCCGGATACAATCCTTGGCACCCAAGGAAAGATTTGATGTTCTGAAGTTCCAAGAGCATCGACATAGTTGTCTTCCCGTTGTGTTGCGAGGTGAGGGTCCAGGTATTTCAGAAACGAAACAGAAGGATGTCGAAGGTTCTAAGGATGTGACTCCCAAGCAAGGAAAACACCAGGACGAGGGGGAACAAACAAAAAATATGGAAGCAGTGAAAAAGACTCCAGACCCGCCAAAGAAACAGAATCCGGAGACAGAGATAAAGACTCCAGAACCGTCGAAGAAGAAGAGTCTGGCCGATACTCTAGGAAAATCGTTGAAACGGATTGGAGAACCCATCACATCAGTCACCCCCTTGCAGTCAACGCAAGGAAATATCGATGTGGGATGGATATTCAATGAGGAATTGAGGCCCATAAGGGTGGAATAACTCCCTCTCAATGAGTTTTTCTTCGATAAGAAGAGAAAGGCAGTAGTAAAAAGGGAATTCTACCAGGAAGGAGAGTCAACTGCCAAGAAGTATAAAGTTATAACTAAGGGAAAGGATAAAAAGAGTGAGCAATTCACCACTAAAATAGCAGGGACACTAGGAGCATATGCCTCAGTGAATCAATTCTCAGTCGATCTCTTAAAGAACCAACTTAAAAGAAAAAATCACCTTATTAGGACCCTTGAAGCCAGACTGGCCACAGCAACAGAGAATGCTAAAGACCAGGCGAGCATGGGAATAGAGCAAGCCAGATTGGCTGATAAAAATGAGATAGAGATGCTCAAAACCAAGCTTGAGAAATCACAGTTGGTGGTCTGGGACGGTCGGATGCAAGCAAGCCAACAAAGGGATTTGATCGAATAGTTGCGGGCCAGAGTAGAGACCACCAAGAGCAGAATGATAAACATCGGGATGTTCAAATCCCAGGCAATCGAGATTCGGAGCAGAGTCTTCGCGGAACATGGGAATTTTCTCACCAAGATAGAAGCGATCCGAGACAACTGTTTGTTGGTAAATCAGGTTTCCGAGAACTTATCTGCCAGAGAAAGGGATGTCGAAGTAGCTCGGGTCGCCTTCCAGGAGGCTGTGATAGCCACGAACAACAGATTTTCAGTAGGTACTCCCAGGTTCACCATTTCAGAGCAAACCAGAGGAAACATTCTATTAAAGGAATGGGAGCATAACATCACCGAAGGCAAGCAACAGGCCAAAAAGATAACGAATTCTTTAGAGGAGGCCTTCAGTTCTATAGATGGTGATCTGCTAGGCATCGACAGCGGAGGTAATGCCGAGTCATTGATACAAATGAATGTGGAAAAGATCTCGCTTGATCTGAAGGAAAAAGAAGAAAGAGATTCGGTCGATATCTCTCATATGACTATGGTGGACATAGTCCAAGTAGATAAATGCATGATTAAACCCAGCACGCAATTATGCACCATTGACATGATAGATGGATAGATGGAAGACAGGCTGCAGCAGTTAGCCCGAGAATTTTACTTCTTCGAAGCCGCCTGTTAAGCAGAACCATCGCGGCTAATATCCCAGCTGGTTGAAAGATGTATTGCCTATACCGAGCTTGCGCAACGACAAACATCTGGCACCAAGTGAAGACAGAGTAGGAGAAATGGAGCGATTGCTCATTTCTCTGTCATAACCAAAATTTTGTGACCATTGAGATTCTATCTTATTTGTAAAATTGTATAAATATACCATAGAAAGAAATAAACGAGGCTGTACCTTTTTGTGTCGATTGTAACAGATTTTTTTTACATTTGAGAGTTAATACAAAGCAAATCTGAAGATTCTCAATTCCGTCACGACAGTGTTACAAGTTTGTTTCCTTGTATCTCATATTTCGTTTCATTTCATATTCTTAACTGATGTGCTTCATTATAATTTAGTACGACCACTACTATAGCAAATGAATTTTGGTTTTCTGTATTTTTTTACTATTTTTCCTCTGTACCAGCTATCAGCGGGTGTAAGACCAGTCTGCATTTTCAGAATTCTACACATATTCTCTACTAGGTCTGTTATTTCCTTACAATTTTCCTCTTTTGTTTATACATGTGATTCTCCTCTGACAGGAGCCTTATACTATAGACAACTAAATGTTTTTCTTCCACCTCACACCTTTTATTAAAATCTAATACAGTTACGGGAAAGAGACTTTGATTTGCATCCCTATTTTATTCTTGAAACCGTAAATTCTCTTTTATACGACCAAATTGAGATAGCATTTAATCTCTCTCTGAAGTTTTTCCTACTTTTATTGTTCCTCCATGACTGTCCCTGTGCCAACACAGCCCAATATCGAACCAAACACACATTTCTTTAAACCTTTTCGACACTATTCTCAAAACAGTTACTAACCAGGTCGAACTTGAATGATCATGGGCAGCCATTGAACAAGATATAACTATCCAGGAACAGTTGGAAGCTAGACAACGCCAACGTAGAAATATTCCCTAGTTTCCTTTGTCGAAGGTTGACGTTTCTCTCTTCTCCATCTTTTACCTACTTTCGGATGCCTTGACATTGTACTTCTAAGACTTAAGTACAGACTCAGGAACAACATATTTCTGGTGCTGTTGCCGGGGACCGAAGTTACGAAATCTTTTTCCCTGGGAAAACGACATTTGTTTTTCATTGAAAGTGTTACCCTTTGATAGTGAACAAAGAGTACACACCTTTTGAGGCTTCTTAATATTTCACTTGGTGACTCCAAAAATAATAAACTGGCATCCGGTCGAAGGAATACCAGACAAAACCCGGATGGTAAGCAGATTACGCCCATTACCAAACCTGAAAAGATTCTAAAAGCGAGAGGCTCTTTTAAGCCAACCACTGCAGTTTACAAACTTAAAACTCCACTGCTGAAGACTAAAAGTTCTTCCGAACCCTCAACTTCACTCAGTCCTCTCTTTGATACTAAAGTTTCAATGCCAAATTGCTCTGAAATTAGGAGTGATATTCTTCCGACAGTCCCATTAGTACACAAAGGAAAGGGCCCTATTGAAGGTTCGTCGTCTTTTGACATACCATCTTTCCTTTAGTTGAACTTCCCGACTTCGCCTAATTCTGAAGAGTGTGTTACACATTCGGTTTCCACACACGTCATTTCTCCTGATTTCATCTCTTGCAAATATGAGGAACCAATTCCTCACATCCCTTATCTTTACTCATCGGATTTCCCTCTTCACGAAGAAAACAAAGAGTCACTTTTAATTTTCCAAAACCCCCTTTATAACTTTCCACAAATAACGATGGAAACTGCCAGAGGAGGAGGTGGAGGGTTTGTAGGAGGAGGTGGAGGGTTCGTAGGAGGAGGAGGAGGGGGAGGAGCCCCTCTAGGAGGAGATGGAGGCCAAGGGCCTGTCCCCCCCCCCTCCCAGAGTTTTTGCGAAATTTGCATCCAGATATTCTCCCTTAGTATTTCTTGTCCCTCTACATGACCTTCCCAAAAATTACATAAAAAATCTACCAAAATTCACCGAGGAAGGGGATCTAACCGTGGCAGAACATATTAATTTCTTTGATCAATTCGCTGACATTCTAGGTATCAAGCATGAGGACGTATATTTGAGACTCCTTGTCCAAACCTTCAAAGATCAGGTTCGAACTTGGTTTCGGAGCCTACCCGTGGTTTCTATCTTGTCTTATGGTGCTTTGGAAGATGCTTTCCTCAGACAATGGGGCGAGAGAAAAGACTATCTATACTATTTAAACGAAATTGGGTCTTTAAGGAAAAAGAACTCAAAAACAGTCATGGAATTTCTTTAGAGATTCAACAAACTGTATAATAAGATCTCGATCGAGGTTAAACCGTCCCAACCTACGACCAAAGTAACTTTCGTCAGAGCTTTCGAACCGGATTTTGCACTCCTTTTGCGAGAAAGACGGGGAGCCACCTTAAACTGAATGCAGGATGATGCAGTAGAAATAGAGTCTAATATGATGGCTTTGGGTAAGCTTAAATCTAAATTAGAGACTGGAAACCGAGAGACCAAATGCTTTAGAGAACAAACAGGTCCTTCAGGGTCAAATAGAACCACAAACGATAAGGTGGATGATATGGCCAGAGTGATTAAAGAACTGGAAAATAAAATATCCAGAATGGAACTTGAACAGGATAAAGCTGACTCTTTCCCCAAAAAGGATTTCAAAAGGAACCCCAACCCCCCGAACCAACAAAGACAAATAAAAAATGAGGATCAAAAAATACAAGCTCCCTTAAAGAAGGAAAATTTCATAGGAGCGAATGATTTTCAAGACTTCGGAGATTCGGATAATGATGTCACGAACTTCGGTGATGACTGCACTCAACCATATCTGACTCGAGAAGACTATGAAAAATCCCTAAACACGCAACAACCGGTGAATAAGGGTGAAGAAGGTGATCACACTGATCTCTGTGAATCTCAACCAGAAACTGAGATGATAATGGCTAAGATTCAACCAAAGTACAACTTAAGATCTAAGAGTAAGCCCACCTCAACTACTCAACCCAAGAAAATCCTCCAAAGAGGTCAAGCTTATGAGCCTCCTTCGGAAGAGACCTTATTACCCAACAACAAAACGAAAATGGTAAGCACACAAGAGTCCAAAGTGGAAAAAGTTGAAACCCAAGCACAAGGAACCGAACCAGTAAATAAAGTTACGTCTTCAACCAGGACCATGAGTGATAAAGTGGTCCAAACAAATAAGTTAGAAAGGAAGGATTCGGAAGTCTCAACCAAAGAAACAGACAAGGTGAGTAGATCTTTCAGTTTTGAATATGAGATAAATAAAATTAAGATACCAATCCCTTTGGTAGAATTAGCAAAAAACCTTGTTTATCGGAAGCAAATTACCAAAGAGATGGGCGTCTCTGAGATAGAAAGCCAGTCTAATGTTTTAAACGTGGAAGATGACAAACCTAACATCACCTTTGGTTCCCATTTTTAAGGGGCCAAGGACACCATAGCTCCCTTTTATATCACTCTGAATGTGTATGATCAATTACTACACAATTGTATGTTAGAGTCCAGAGTCTCCCATAACGTTATGCCCAAGATTATTATGGACAAGTTGGGTCTCCAGATCACCGGACCTTATGGAGATCTGTACTCTTTTGACTCAATAAGGGTTAAGTGTATGGGGATGATAAAAGATCTGGTAGTTACCATGGCGCGGGTTTCGGTTAAGAGTATCCTGATGGATGTGGTTATCGCAGATATTCCCCCTAAGTATGGCTTGCTGTTATCTAGGTCATGGGGAGCCAAGTTATGGGGTTCTCTTCAGTTGGACATGAGTTTTGCCACAATTCTTGTGTTCGGTGGTCAATTCACTTGGTTATACAGAGAAAAAAGATTAGCATATACAGTGAGTGACCCTCAAAACCCAAACAATTTCCCTATTTACATTGCGGACCAAGATCTGGGAAATTGTATCTTGTCTTTTGATGATGGTTTAGATGGTTGCCGGGAAGAAAACGATATAGAGCGAGAAGAATCATATTACATGACAGAATATCTGTCTAACACTGGTGTCTGGAAAATGTATTTTGACGGTGCTTCATCCTCTGAGGGGGCGGGTGCAGGAGTGCTTTTAGTGGCTCCCGGAGGTAAGTTCATTGTTCCTTTTTCCTATCAACTGCAGTGGGACATATATTACACTAACAATGTATGCGAATATGAAGCATTGATCTTAGGATTAGAGGCTGCCAAAAAACTAAATAAAAGTAACTTGGAGGTATATGGTGATGCAGAGTTAATAGTCAAACAAATAAACCGACAGTACCTAGCCAAGCATCCCAGACTACGAACATACAGAAATTGTGCTTGGGATCTCATGGAAAACTTTTTCTCATCTATAAATGTCCACTTTATCCCTCGCGCAGAGAATTTACATGTTGATGCATTGGCAAAAGCAGCTTCAACATTCTCTCCTCCCACGACTTTCAAATTGAAGTATCACATTGAAATCAGATACAAACCCTCTATACCAGACAATATCCGACACTGGCAGGTCTTTGAGGATGATGAACAAATTAAGAAATTTCTTGCAGCAATGGGGGAATTCTATGAAACTCATGCAGACCAAGAAAATCAAAACGACCCGATGTGGATCATGCAAGAGGGGGAAGATCCTGAAACCTTCCGAGAAAAAAATGTGGATCATTGTATGTTGGTCCTTAAAAGCAACCATATTCCGAAAGGCTTGATTCCTTTAGAAAGACTTTTTGACCAGAATGACGTACCTGTGAAATCCACTTTGCAGCCCCAACCAGAAGAAGTGGAGGACTATGATATAGGAACTGAAAAAGAATCCAGGGTGGTAAAAATATCCAAGTTCCTCCCTCCCGAAGTAAAAGATAAGTACAAATACCTACTCAGATAGTATAAATATGTTTTCACCTGGTCTTATGATGAGTTAAGAATGTATGACACTTCCATAATTGATCACAAGATACCTTTGAAGCTTGGGGTCAAACCGTTTAGGAAAAAACTTAGGCAAATTAACCCCATTTTGTTACCGGTGATCGAAAAGGAAGTTAAGAAACTTTTAGACGTGAAAATAATCGTACCTCTGAGATACTCGGACTAGGTAGAAAACCTGTTCCCAGTCAAGAAAAAGAGTGGGGAAATCAAATTGTGAGTGGATTTCCGAAACTTAAATAAGTTGTCTCTCAAGGACAATTATCCATTGCCCAAAATGGACCATGTGTTAGAAAAAGTTGTTGGAGAAAACCGAATGTCTATGATAGATGGGTTCTCTAGTTATAATCAAATCGCCATGAATGAACAAGATAGGGAAAAAACTGCTTTCACCACACCATGGGGTACGTTTATGTATGACAAAATTCCTTTTGGTTTGATGAATGCAGGGACCACATTCCAGTGCGCTATGGACATCGCTTTCATAGGAGAAAGGGACAAGTTCGTAGTCATTTACCTCGATGATTTGACATTTTTCTCTAAAACTGATGAAGAACACTTGATCCATCTTAAACAGACTTTCAAAAAATGTTGCAGGTTTGGTCTATCTTTGAACCCAAAAAAATCACATTTTGCTATGCGGGAAGGTAAGCTTTTGGGCCATGTCATATCTAGGGATGGGATTAGGATTGATCCTAAGAGGATTGAAGCGATAGATACTATAAATATTCCCAGAAATATAAAAGAGATTCAATCTTTCTTAGGAAGAATAAATTTTTTATGAAGGTTTATCCCCAATTTCGTTGAGATTGTCAAATTGATCACAGGGATGTTGAAGAAGGACAGTGGAGTAAATTGGACAACCGAGGCCAGAGCATCGTTCATGCATATTAAAAAATTCATAAGTGAGGCACCTGTGTTAGCAAGCCCAGACTATCTAAAAGATTTTCTTATCTTCTCATTTGCCTCTGAACATACTATTGTCGTGGTGCTCCTACAAAAGAACGAAGAGGGATTCGAACAACCAATCACATTTTTTAGCAAGAGCCTTAGAGACGCAGAACTGAAGTATGACATAATAAAAAAATAGGCGTAAACAATGGTAAAAGCATTAAAGGCATTCAGAACTTATGTACTACATTCAAAGATAATCACGTACGTGCCCACTAGTTCTGTGAAAGATATATTGGTACAGCCAGACAGTGACGGAAGAAGAGGGTGATGGCTTGCCAAAATCCAAGAATTCGATCTGGAGGTTAAACCGACCAAATTGATAAAAGGGCAAGGCCTGGCCAAACTCTTAGCTGAATCAAATCTCAGAGCACTAGATATCAATTGTCTGTAGGAAGGCGACAAAGATGCATATCTAAATGAGTTGAATGAAGAAACAAGTCCAAACAAGATCGAAGAGAAGTTCTTATAATCGGGATGGTACAGAGACATAGTGTCATACCTGCTAACCCTAAAATGCCCGAATGAACTATCCCCATCTAAAGCCAGAACTTTAAAACTCCATGCAGTTAAATATTGTATCGTTGAAAGTCAGCTATATTGGAAAGATCCACTTGGTTTCCTGTTAGTCTGTTTAGTCGAATCGGAAACTCAGCGGGTTATAGACGAATTTCATGAAGGAGTTTGTGGGGGGCATCATGCATGGAGAGCTACATCTTACAAGATCTTGAGGGCTGGGTACTACTGGCCAAAACGCTTTTCGGACGTCAATGCCAAAGTGCGTGCCTGCAACCCTTGTCAACTATTTGCAAGTAAACAAAAGCTCCCAGCACTGCCTCTAGTTCCAGTCAAAGTTGAAGCCCCATTTCAGCAATGGGGTCTAGACTTCATAGGCAAAATTAATGCCCATTCCAGTGCTCAACATAAGTGGATCTTAACAGCTACAGATTATTTTACTAAGTGGGTGGAAGCCATTCCAACCAAAAGGGAAATAGATTCGGTGGTAATCGATTTCTTGGAAGACAATATTTTGTCAAGATTCGGTTGTCCCCGAAAGATAGTTACTGAAAATGCACAGGCCTTTAAATCTATGGCTATGATAAACTTCTGTCAGAGGTATAACATCGTTCTTGGCCATTCCAAAGCATATTATCCCCAGGGGAACAGATTTTCCGAGTCATCTAACAAGAGCCTAGTAAATATAATCAAGAAAGTATTGGATGAAAATAAAAGGTCTTGGCATGTGCACTTAAAATACGCATTATGGGCAAACCGCATCAGCACTAAAAGGTCTATCGGCATTTCTCCTTTTCAAATGGTCTATGGGACAAATGTTTTTCTACCTATAAACCTAGCACTACCAGTGATGAAGCTATGGCAGAATCAAAATGAGGAACCAAATCATGTAACCAGGAGAATTAATCAACTGATTGAGGTTCAACAACATAGAGTCGAAGTTGATAAGAAGATGCAGAAGTACCAAGATGATATGAAAGCATTGTTCGACTGCAAAGCAAAGGACAGATAATTCCTTCCAGGTGATTTAGTGTTAAGATGGGATGCAAGAAAAGAGGAAGCAGCGAAGCATAGTAAATTTGACCACCTCTGGTATGGACCATTCAGGGTCTTGGCTCTAGAAGGAAAAAACTATTTCCTACTAGAAAATATAGATGGATAAGTCCTCAACGCCCCTGTCAACGGGAGGTATTTAAAGCATTACATGACGTAATAGTCACTAGATTCAAAAAAAAAAATTATTATATATATTACATGTACATACATGTATTTTCGATTTAAACATTGCTTTTTGATTTTATGTTTTTTCGCTCATAAACTTTCGACCCATTCCAGATAAGATTCGTATTTGTTTTACAGGATTCCAGCTGCATATAAAACAAGCAGGAGTAAACTGAAAGTCGGTGTCAAAAATAAATCGGCATAAACAGGTGATACCTAGAGTAATTTCATATTGCACAAAGAAAGTAAAAGAAAAAGGTAAAGATGAAATTTCTCAAAAGACATGTTATAAAGGACTTGTTATCACTCCAAGAAACTCTCCTAGGTTGTAAGTCAAAGATGCCTGGTAACTTAATATTTTGGTAACTATTTTCTCAATAAAAAGTGTGGGTTTGGAACAAGTCGGAAGACTGGATCAATTCTTGATCAAATCATGCATAAACACATCTAGATGGACAAGGCTTTCAACCACAAATGTTTAGAGAGTTTACAAATAAAGGGATGGATGAATAAATAACTATTATATCAGCAGAATCACATATAAACATATATGAATGGCCAATTACAATAATCGCAATAATACTTGCAGAGTTAAACTTATGAATGCAGTGATAAGATGACACTTATCTGGCATAGACAAGCATAACAGCATGAATATAATATCCAAGTGCAAGTACAGAATAGACAAGAAGATGAAATCTGAACAAGTTATGGCAAAAGAAGCTTGTATTACTTCATATGAAAATGAGAATTTTTGACTTACATAATATGAAAAAGTCTCCAAAGTCGAACCTTTAGTTCCTATTCTACCTTCAGCTTTATAGCTTTACAATGCATTATCTAGATCCTGAAAGAATGGATCTGATTTACTAAAAACAGAAAGTCAAACTATATTTTCAAGAAATAAGGAAAGATCCTCAAAATGAGGTCAATCCCACATATGATGGTCTTCAAAGGTAGTAGAGTCCTGATGCAGTGCAGATTAGCCTCCCAAGGCTATTTGATGACTCTTCCAAAAAATAGAATTCGAATTTGCTGAGTTGAGAAAAAACCCTATATTTTTGCCTTTGAAAAATATACCAAAATTGATTAAAACACCTCTTCTTTTCCTTATCCATCAAAGTAACCATTGGATCTGACTTGATAATTCACCACATGTCTATTCCAAGAGGCTTCATCTCATTCTGATTCGAAAATTCCTGATCTGGGTGAAATTTCAAGTATTCTGGTCATTACAGGATTTCAGTGGTTAACATAGAAGACTTCTGGGTGGATTAACTACCAAAATCATGGCTTTTGGTGGTTAATGAACAGTCATCATGTTCGCCTAAACCACCGAAAAGGCAGGTTTTCCAGAAATAAACTGCCTTAGGAAAAATCGAATTTCTAAGTCGTGGAGAGTCCGTTTTACATGCTTGAATAGTCGATTGACATCTAGAAATCATAAGATTTCTAATGGTACTTTCAAATATGCATTTGGAGTTCGGGAAGGCAGTCAAAATTTCCCTTAAATATTAGGCATCATTCTTCAAAAAATTGCTAGTGCGTTTGATCGCTAACACTGGCTCCAACTGGGATAGATACCTCCCTGTGAGATCTCCAAGAAACTGGCAGACATTGTGCCTTTAGTATTGGGCCATGGAGTCATTCAGCCTTTTCAATCCCAACAATGTTTACAACCTGCATTTATGTCTTTGGCTATTTACAAGATCCCTTAAAATTCTATTTCTGAAAACTCTGCCACTTGTCTTCGGAGTTGCTGCCACTTGTCTTTTGCTAAATTAAAATCTTCATATTGTTCCCTCAATATTGAACAAATTATATCATAAGCATATTAAGGATTTATCTTCAATTTGTTGCTTTCAAAAATCAAAGATATCACATGCCAGCTATATCCTAGAAATGTGGAATTTGGGCAAAAATTTGAGTGATCTGGTTAAAACAGCTTTCAGTGGTTAATGAGCACACACAGGATCGCCTAAACCACCGAGAACAACAACTTACCCAAAAATCAAAATTTGATGAATCTTGATTAACTGCAAGAGTACAAAGACCTCAGGGCTTGCTGGACGAAGCTCCTCCCATATTTCATCGTCATGTTGCATCGTTACAAACTCTATTGTCTACTCCATATCCCCAACTTATTCATGGTAAGTGCCAGAGCTTCTCTTGAATTCCCCATCCTTCCAAGAATGAAAACTTCTTCTTTAATAAGACCTCTTCTGGTACAAATCTCATATGCCTTGTCAAGAGAGTAATATTGGTTGTTTCATAGGAAAGGGAGAAATAGTCTGGGTTCATATTCTGCATAAAGCTCCACCTGGAGGCCATGAAAGTCTTTCTCTGCATGATGATATTTTTCAAATAGCGCATGCAAATATTCATGCAATAAATATCTATAAGTGTTATTATTCTCAGCCTTCCACAATTGTGAGACCACTTCAAATGGTTTAATAAACTCTCTTTGTTGGACTAGTAAGGCAACTGCCCTTTTTGGATCTAAAGTCATGAGTGGCAACGCCTTATCTTGCAGAGCAATCATGTAGATTATGCTCCTCAATAAATTCAAATATGCCAGGTTTCCTAAGATCTGCATATATTGCAAAAGCTTTCTCATATTGTTTATCAATGACATACAAGTCAGCTAGGGCTTCTTTCAAAGTTTGAGTCACGAAACTCATGTTTAGTTGTTGTTCTATAGCAGATATTATGGTGGATGCACTGTATATAGATGACGGCCAACTGTGAATTGTGGGCAAAATTTGCTTGTGAAAAGCTAAAATTGTGACTAGAGCTAGAAGAGCCATCTCATATGCATTATCTTGAAGTTGAGGGTTGTTGGTGGGAATATAAGGAACTAAAATTGATCACTGCCAATGCCGAGAAAACTCAAACACCCATATTTCGCACGCAGTGTCTGATCCATGAAATAATTTTGGGCATAGAGCTGTTATTTGTGCATATTTCCCTGTTGAAATTAAGTGATCAAGATATGATATCCCTACCTCATCAAGAAGTTCAATTGGGGCTTGTCCTGCTTCAATTGCAGCTAATGCTTTGTCATGTTGGTTATGTTGAAGAAGCCATGCTATTTGGTCATCTTCATTCCGAGGCTTCGCAATGATTACATCTTTACGAGAAACAATATAGTATAGCGGTTCATCTCCAGCAATCCACTGCGTTCCTGCACTACCACTCCTTGAGAAAGGAGCATGTGCAAGCCCATAATCTATGGCCTTATAATGCTGAAAATGGTAGATAGAGAGTTCATTTGCTGCTAGATCTTCGTTTTTCCAAGTCACGATGTGTACCTTAGGCCGTTTGGCACATCTTGCCTACCATGATGGTATGCCTTCACCAACTTCCTTTTCTCCATCTTCCTTGTCAAGTATATAAGCTATAATAAGTAGAGCATCTCCATAGGGTGCAAGTCCAAAAATAAAATAATCAGTCTGAAATGCAGCCACAATATCCACTTGTTTTTCACTGGTAGAGAATGAATAGTTCCTATCTTTTGTATCTGTTCCTCCAGAGGATTTGTGTTGGATAGCTGTAATTTCCACAGAGGTTCCCCAACTAATGACCAAAACCCTGTCATCTTGCCACACAAGATGAGGGCGTAAGAGATCTGCAGGTGGACTTGCACGTGGACGCTCAATTCGATGATGATTTGCAGCATCATAAAATTTCACGCCTGCATCATTCACCCAAGCTAAAAGACTAGCCCTCCACTTCACTGCATGAATAGGACCTTCTCCGGAGTGCAGAACCTAGTCACGATTCTCAAACCATCCTTTGTGTTGAGCAATAGTTGACCAACAAGACCCCCGGCTGCAAATCTCCTCGATGACTTCCTTGCATAGTCTGGATCAAGAGAAACAACTTTCATATTACGATGGTATTCAAATTTTTCCCTTTCATCTGTAAATAAACTGATGTGTATCCTCTTTTCCCACTTGCATAAGCCCAATTGACTTTTATACTCAAGCTCCTCCTCTGAGAATGGTAATGAAGCCTGCATGTAAAATTGTGTCCTACTACTAGTATGCTTATCCTCCTTCATCTTTCTGACGAGAATATTTCATCCATGCCTATCAGTATTATTATATTGGGAATACCAATTCTATGTACAGATCCTACAGGAAAGCGAGGAGTGCCATGTTCACTTGCATCGTACTCATGGGGCTAAAAACTTTGGAAGGATCCAATCTTTGCAAGGGGTTTTGACTTACAAGGCAACACATTTCTGTTCACATTGAAAATTGAATGAGTAGCTTTCACAAGAGCTGTAGGGGGTACCTGTGCAAAGTGGTGATGATCGAGCAGGTAAACAACTACATCTCTAAAACCTATCTCTCCCACTCTGATGGATCTCTTGAGACCTGGTTGTCCCAGTGTCCTTCCCACAAAACCGTTTTGGATTGTTTGGTGTGAATGGCTCTTCATCTATAGGTTTGACAATGGCAATTTTTTCATAACCCTTTGGATGAGCTCTTCGAGCTTAAACATGATACGCTAACGTGAAGTAACAGGGGTGTTCCTCCAGCCAGGAAAAGTTTGTTTTGCAGCATCAATTGCCAATTGAAATTCTTCAATGCAGCCTAATGCCTTTAATCTGTCAAATGTTTCAAACAAATGCAGAGATTTCACCTGCGCGATTTTTGGAACCTGAATTTTTGTGATATTGGCGGCTTACGAAATTGACACCTGCGTTAAATTTTATTGTTGACCTGTGGCTTGCCATGACCAAATTTAGAAAGTGTCTGCGTGGTATTTCGCAGCATGGACAGTTCGGCATGCTTATTTATTTGAGTGAATCGCTAGTTGTATTTCCTAAAACCCAAACTTTTGAAGTTCTTGAAGTGATATTTATCACAGCCCAGGCCATTAGCACCAGATCCAATCTGTTGCACGGTCACCGAATTCTTCCATATATAACATAGAATCGATATGGTATAAATCGTGCTGAAGAAAATATTTGGTTTTATATAATAGAAAAACTCCCAATTTCGATGCTCAATGAGGGTATCTCGAACAAGATTTGTTGTCACATTTCCATCAGATCCATAAAATTTGATATAGCATATTTTATATGATTTTCCACTAGGAAATCTGACTTCTGGACTGTCCCATGCTAATGCAAATGTAACAATCTTCTTTCCATGAGGTGGAACTGCTACCAAAGCCACAACAGCAGCACCAATTGAAGCCCCCTGTTCTGAAAGAGGCCAAGGTGTGCCACAAGTATCTTCATCAAAAAGGCCCATGCTCTTATCTAAAATGTCTTCCTGGTCTTCAAAATCTTCGACAGTTGTAGTAGATCTCCATAGGCTATGTGAAGAATCGAGTTTGCCACTATTGGTAGAAAAACAGGTAACCAATTCAATCTTTCCGCCTTGCTAGACACCTTCAAAATTAGAAATTAAACTTGATAATAATGCCATTAATTATCATCTATCATTAGGAACCCTTCTCATGCCATTTGGATTAAGAAAAATTGGATCTGTGCAAAATTTGTAGCGTTATGCCCTGTTTCTGTGCTTTTGGTAGTTAAAGAGACAAAATTTGAAAACGCTAACTGCCAAAAGCTATGCCTTTTGGTAGCTAATGAACAATCATTTGTTCGCCAAAGCCACCAAAAGCTGTAACTTCAATCAAAACTTCAAAAACTCAAAAATTTCCTTACTTCATTTATACTGAGAAGATTTTGGTTGCTTTGACGATGTTCCAGTCTTTTTTTACAGGTCTGGTTTTTGCTCTCTTCTATGCCTTCATGAGGATATCCCTTCCTTGGTTGTTTTGATTCCACAATTGCTCTGTAACTCATTTTCGTTATTTAGATCGACAGCAGATGCATTCAAAAACTTTCTATGAAGATTCCTTACAAAAGACGTCTTGTTCACTTCCTTAATCCATTTCATCTTCACTATCAATACCATGCCTTTCTCTACTTATTGGAGACAACTGAAAAAAAAAATTGAAAATGAATCTGCATGCTCGGATGGCGAGCTTATTCTTCTGCCTACTCCTATATTAACCAAATATTCAACTTGGTTAAGTAAAAGCATATTTCCACATCAAGCATTCAAACAACTTGATGACTGAAGGAACCTCATTTATGCTATTGATCAACATATAATTATAAAACCATAACAGCAGCCATAAATATTTCTTCAGCAAATCATACTCATCCCTAAAAATCGATGACATGATGAAATCTGAAATTTTTAGGGAATCTGAAAGATATGATCCCAGCAATACTGCCACTGGATCTTTAAAACTAGAATCACAATTATACTGATTCAGAGAAAATGTCCAATCATGCATATTCTTCCCTTTGCTGCAAAATAGATGACTTCTTTGATAGTCCTCTTGTTGTTCTAGCTGGAGATTAAATGATTTCTGCAATTTTTGTTTCTCACAATTCCTAACAATTCCATCCGTCTACAAATCTGAAAGTTGTTGTAAGCTACTTTTACTAATTTCATATTCCATCTGAATATAAGACAACTGATCCATGTGATTTATATCTAGAGCAATTAGATCTTCAGATATATAATAATCAGGAATAACTGTAGCAAGAGAACTTTCAACTTTTGGATTATTTACTTCTACTTCATGTTCATGTGAAAGCGTATCATCTTGAGGAATATTAGAAAATTGATAAAGATTGTGAGCAAAAAGTTCTTCTTTATCTAAATCTGTGACATCCTTAATCCCATAGTCAAAACTATAAGAGACATTTGAATCAATGACAAATGTGTCTACAATATGACTATCACCAACATCTTCACAATCGAAAGGAATACTAACTGAATGCTAGATGTGGAATGCAAATTCTTTACAATAGTTATCAAAAATAAGATAAGATGAGTAAATCTTCTCGTAATATGAATTGAAATCCACATGAAAATCTGTTAGAGAATGGATACTAACAGCAGGAAGGGATTGACACCATTCAGGAGCATTTTCTTCTAAAGAAAAATTGAACAACTTGATTAAAACATCCTCGTGAACAAAGCCATGTTCAAGCACACATCTATGAAAATTGAATAAATGCTCACTCGGATGATCTTCCTTGCTTCCTCTGAATCTGGGAAGATGGTCATCCCATTCAACTATAGTAGGCACTGGATGTGGAAAACCAGATATGTCTAAAAAATCACAAAATGCATACCTCGCAGCTAGAATCTTTTCCATTTCATTTATATACCAATGGAGTCGCCACTAAATTCGTCCTTCATGGAGTCGCCACTGAATTCATCCTTCATGGAGTCACCAGATAGATTATTACAACCAATGTAGTGTCCAACCTTTGTTTATCATCAAAGATCAGATCTATGTCGTCTCCCAGGGAAGCTGAGCTTTGATCTCCTCTCCCCGGCAACGGCGCCAATTTGTTATCACTCTAGGAAACTCTCCTAGGATGTAAGTCAGAGATGCCTGGTAACTTAATCTTTTGGTAACTATTTTCTCAATAAAAAGTGTGGGTTTGGAACAAGTTGGAAGACTGGATCAATTCTCGCTCAAATCATGCATAAACACATCTAGGTGGACAAGGATTTCAACCACAAATGTTCAGAGAGTTTACAAATAAAGGGATGGATGAAGAAATAACTATTATATCAGCAGAATCACATATAAACATATATGAATGGCCAATTACAATAATCACAATAATACTTGCAGAGTTAAACTTATGAATGCAGTGATAAGATGACAGTTATCTGGCATAGACAAGCATAACAGCATGAATATAATATCCAAGTGCAAGTACAGAATAGACAAGAAGATGAAATCTGAACAAGTTATGGAAAAAGAATCTTGTATTACTTCATATGAAAATGAGAAGTTTTGAGTTACATAATATGAAAAAGTCTCCAAAGTCGAACCTTTAGTTCCTGTTCTACCTTCAGCTTTATAGCTTTACAATGCATTATCTAGATCCTGAAAGAATGGATCTGATTTACTAAAAATAGAAAGTCAAACTATATTTTAAAGAAATAAGGAAATATCCTCAAAATGAGGTCAATCCCACATATGATGGTCTTCAAAGGTAGTAGAGTCCTAATGCAGTGCATATTATCCTCCCAAGGTTGTTTGATGACTCTTCCAAAAGATAGAATTCGAATTTGTTGAGTTGAGCAAAAACCCTATATTTTTGTCTTTGAAAAATGTACCAAACTTGATTAAAAAACCTCTTGTTTGCCTTATCCATCAAAGTAACTATTGGATCTGACTTGATAATTCACCACCTGTCTATTCCAAGAGGCTTCATCTCATTCTGATTCGAAAATTCTTGATCTGGGTGAAATTTCAAGTATTCTGGTCATTAAAGGCTTTCGGTGGTTAACATAGAAGACTTATGGGTGGATTAACTACCGAAATCATGTCTTTCGGTGGTTAATGAACAGTCGTCCTATTCGCCTAAACCACCAAAAAGGCAGGTTTTCCATAAATAAACTGCCTTAGGAAAAATCTAATTTCTAAGTCGTGGAGAGTCTGTTTTACATGCTTGAATAGTTGATTGACATCTAGAAATCCTAATATTTCTAATGGTACTTTCAAATCTACATTTGGATTTTGGGAAGGTATTCAAAAGTTCCCTGAAAGATTCGGAATCATTCTTCAAAAAATTGCTAGTGCATTTGATCGCTAACAGGACTGTTAAAGAAAATCAAGGTAACGCCATTCAGACTGCAACATCAGCTGAGATGATAAATAACAGAGTTGTTTCTTTTTTTAATAATATTTGGATAAATTAAGACATTTTAAACGATTTACCCAATCTAAAAACAGACAGTCACAGTAAATCATCCCCAAAAATATCTACAAAAGTCAGTTTTGAATTGTTTGACCTCTGTATTTTCAGTCAGTAAATCACTACCTGGTATCCTTTCTTTCTTCAGGTTTAACTTTTAAAAAGTCATCACCTTTTCATTTCATATACGAAGGGATAAAAATTTTTCGTTTCAACCTCGTGAGTTTCAAAACAGATTGTGGAAAGAATGTGGGTCTTCACAAACTACTCGATCCCCTACTAAGCGAAGGAACGTTTAGAGTGATCCTAACTTTCCTAGGTTTTTCAACAACATCTGAGGATTGAAGCTTGCTCAAATGGAATGCCATTAAAAATTTATTTTCCTTTTTCTCCCTAAGAATGAAGATGTTTTGAAGGTCAAGGGAAGGTTGGTACCGAGTAATCAAAGTAAGTTGACAGACCTATAATGCAAAATATTACATAGATATCAGCCATGATACAAACTGATTACCCCCATCTTCGCGCTCTAAAAAGAAAATTATAAGACAAGTGGTGAAAGGAAATTCAGAAATGATTGCCCCCACATAGTCCAAGAGAC